>JABUQX010046553.1:105000-106888 GCA_015478945.1 Trachelipus rathkii
TTCTCATTAACGTGCCACCTTTGTATATATATATATATATATATATATATACATATAATATATAATAGTATATTATACAGTGGCGTATTTAGGGGGGGGGCCAGGGGGGCATGGCCCCCCCCGAAATTTTTCTAGACATTAAATTTTTAGGTATCATATCCGTTAATAATATAAGGTGCAGAAGTTAAATTGATTTTATATAACTCGTCGCTGTCGGAAGCAAATCCTCGTAAGTCCATTAAGTTAAATATAAACTTGAAACCTCAGAGAAAATGCATATCTAGAATTTCTGCTGGTTTTTGAAGAATGTGTAAGCGCATCTGAATCTTGAACTGAGTATTGAAATTGCTGTAGCCAAGAATTAACAAATTCCAATTATACAGACCCAACATTCCTACTTTCCGACCCACAGACTTTATCGCAGCACCCATTTTTATTATTATTTTATGATTTTTAAAATTTTCCTTGCAATTTGTTTGTCATACCGAACGGGTGTAATGTGCCTTATGAGAGATAAAGATTTGTGTAATATTTTACAAGGAAGATCTGAAAGCCCAAATGAAGATTTAGTAAAAGCAGAATGGGATTTATGGAAGTTGAAATGGCATCACAGCACAGGTCGCCAAAAACCGCAATAATGACTAGTTTCGCAGTCACAATTTCCAAATATTTACATCTTGTTGCAATACTGGGAAAATTAGTCATGTTTAATGATGGAGTAGAAAGATGCATTTTTAACACATTAAAGACTTCTGGAAACCTAACTTGAGAGATACTATTGGGATGAATACCTTATTGGACTGGCCGGCTCCTCTACGTAACATCGAAATATTGAAATAAAAATTGAAAGATGTTTATTCAGGACTTCGCTCACTTTCATGTCAGGCGATTAAATTTAAAAATTTAGGTAGATGATTTAGTAATTCATATAAATTGATGTTTTTTTTCTTAGGTCTTTAGTATTTTTTCTTTAAACTTTATATATCAATATATTTATTTCATTTTTTGTATATATATTATATATATATATATATATATATATATATATAATAATATTATATATATATATATATATATATTTATATATATATTATATATATATATATATATATATATATATATATATAAAGAACGATTTTTGTTTGGCCCCCCCCGAAAAAAATTTCTGGATACGCCAATGTATATATATATATATATTATATTAATATATTATAATATATATATATATATATAATATATATATATATATATATATATATATATAATAAATATATAATATATATATATATATATATATATATATATATATATATATATATATAATATATATTGTAGCCACAGGCAGTCGCTCGGATTCTTAGCGCATGACTGCCATGTAGGCCTACACCGAGAAACCACGCTAAAAATTATCTCCGCGCGGGAACCTAATTCACTGAACACTTTACGAATGCTGTTTTCGGTGCTTAATTGCCAATAAATTCTCTAAACAACATTCATCAAAGGTAAGGGATAACAAATATAATAATTATATAATTTTAACCATTTTATATCATTTCATTTGCGATGTTTTCTCATGTTGGCAAAGTACGCCGCCGTACGACCCTAGGCTTGTATCAGTGTTGGTGAATGGGTGAAGGTGTTAATATTTCGTTTGTAGCCTTTATGATAATCTATTTTACCATAATACGACTTTTTATGATCATATGGAAGTAAGCTGGATTAGGTAAAGAAAGTAATCAAAACTACATATCGAAATTTTTTTAGTCTGTTTAGGGTTTATTCCTCTTTTCACATTGTGCATCATTGAGAGTGAGTCACAACCATGGAAAAATGAGGTGAGAGTGAGTCACAACCATTGGAAAATGAGATGAGAGTGAGTCAAAACCAT
>JABUQX010046554.1:0-21277 GCA_015478945.1 Trachelipus rathkii
TAACCCAGAAAGATTATTGCATAGGACTAATAACGTGAACAAACAAGGTCAAATAAGAATTTATAAGTTTTATTTGGAATCTACGAGTATTTCATAGTTATCTTTCTATGGGAAATCAAAAAATTAAGAGACTGCAAATCAGATCAACTTGCAGATAAAAAAAAAATATTATAAACATTTCGGTGTCAAGCAAGGGTCACCTTTGTGAAAGACTTAAAAGTATGAAAAAGGATTCGAGATACTGGTAGATGCAACCCAGAGAAAGGAAAAGTTTAATTGTATAAGATAGAGGATTGAAAGTTAAGGGAAGGTTAAGGTTATTGTGAATAAGTAAATGGTAAGCGGACTCACCAGCTGAATCTTGAGAATTACCGGAAAGTCATTAGATGTATCGAATTCTAAAATCACCCAAAATGAATATTTCACAGAAATAAGAAGACGAGAAAATGTTTTACTCTCTTTTGGTGTGAGATAGTCGAAGAATTTAGCATAGTCAGTAGAATTAGGAGATAAATAAACAGAGTAGATAATATTAATCGTAGATTGACAATAAAGTCAAAGTCATGGAGTAAAAATTTCATAAGACTCCAAATCAGCAAAAAAACAACAAAAAACTGACAATATTTTGTGCGCATATAAGCAAAACATCCATTTTTGGAATAAATTAGGGATAAAGACGTTAAGAGGATAATGAAATGGGTTTCTTGTAGAAAAACTCAAGCGACCGAGTAGGAGATCGAGAAATTCTAGAGAAGAGTGAGGTAGTGTCACCAATCTGGAAACTAGAGGTTAAATTTTATAACGTAGTGTAGATCAAAAATAATTAAGAAGAAGCTATAACCTCAAAATAAACGCGGATACACTGTTAGACCAACTTTTGAGATGGATGCTGACTTTATTTTGGAGTGGAAATTAAAATTTAAACATCCGGGAAATTGTTTCAGAAATTAATTTACAAAATTGGTTAACTAAATTTCTGGCACACCTTGTTAAGGAGAGACCGGACCAGACCTCCGAGAGTCATCTCAATCTGTGTAGAAAGGAGTGGCTAAAAAGCGTGGGGGATTTGGCACACTCGGATGGAAGTGATGTGGACAGCTACTATCAAGGAGCTTTCACAATGCCCATATAGAAAACCACTATGTTTTTATTGAATAAGTGATACGCAATTTACGTGCTTGTGATATAGGGAGAAGTTTTGGTGACCGCACTGTTTTACTATGACATACACATGGCTTCTGACAGCTGTGCGAACGAGAAATCATGCTGGGGAATGGCCTGTATAGCGTATAACATATATGACGAAAAAACAGATGTTTCAGCAACATAACACTAGAAAACTTGTCCTAAGCCCAGTGGCAGGAGAATGCATTAGATGAAATGAAACGACGCTCATTAATTTACGCGTCGAATGATATAATGTACATATAAGTAGCATATAAGGTAATAATATAGATATAATACATAGATGAGTATAAATAAATAGGTAAGTAAGATATATATAGAATAGGTAAATACGGAAGTATATATATATATATAGTAATACTATGGTTTTATACATAGAATTAGCAAATTAAAGGAAAAGTATTTATATGTATATATTATATATACGGGGTACTGGAGGGGTCCTTTTCCGGGGATCTCGGGGATTGGAGGCCTGTGGTGAGAAATGAAAATGAAATATATTATATATATATATAGTGTATATAGTACCTATATTAGTGATTACTGTTATTCTCAATGATATTATATATGATTATATATATATAGTATAAGATATACGTATAGTGTTAGTACTATATTAATGTATATATAATTACGGTATTGGGGGGGGCGTTTGTAAGTCGGGCTTACGCTTTATTATCGGTGAACTTGTGTCATAATTTTTTCTACTACTGAAATTTACTTATTGCCGATGCTATATCACTTTCACTTACCCCCAAGATCTATGGGGAAAGATATGAAAAAGATTATATATATACTTAATAATATATATATTATTAAATATATAATATAATTTTTTAGATTAAATAAATAATAAATTAAGGGTATAAATTAATATATATATAAATACTTATTTATATATATATATTATTATATATTTATATTAATATATAAACATATATTAAAATATATATAATTATAATTATATATGAATTAATTATATATATTATTTTTCTAGTTATATTAATATATTTATATATATAACTTATATATATATATATATATATATTCATATAGGTAATTATAAATATATATATATATATTTATTATTATATAATATTATATTTAATATATAACAATTATATATATTATATAAATATTTAATATTAATTATATATATATTAATATATATTAATATTATATAATTATATATTAATATTTCTAAATTAATATATATATATATATATATATATTATATATTATACATATTAATATTATTATATAATTATTATTATATGATATATATATATATATTATATATATATAATATATATATTAATAGATATATATTTATATATATATATAATATATATTATAATATAATATATAATATATATATATTAATATATGTTATTACATATATATATAATATATAATATTATTATATAATATTAATATATAATATATATATATATATATACTATATATAAACCAGTGGAAGGGAAGACGAAACAAAAGTGGATAAATGCATTTCTTTATTTATAAATTTGACAGTTTCGTGGAGTTTCCACGATACCAATTTCTAGCAAATTTTAACTCTTAGAGAAAAATCTAAAAAGTTTAACACATTAAAATAAAAATAAACATTAACCTATATGTTAATATACCATAATAAAGTTACTAATGACAAAAAGGAGACAAATACACAAAGTGGAATGGAAAACAGATCAACAAATTACACAAAAGTGGAGAAACTCAAAGACAAACGCCACGTTATCAATTGTTGCACTAGCACATGTAGACTTTCATGAGCATTTTAAGACTTTTGAGTCACACTTGGGAAAAATTTAAATGAGGGAAATTGAATATTAATAATTAATTTCGCTTATTTTAATCCGTTACCCTCTATATAATTCTAAAAATAGTAATTATAGATATTACTTATAAGACAGAATTTCGCTCACAAGGGCAGTCCTATCAATGATTACCCCAAGTAGGAGAGTTTCTTTGAAGCTATTCATTATATTTTGGCCATTATACCTAAAAATTGGCAAATTCTGTTAACTCCACGTTTGCACACCGAAGACCATTTCCGTAATGATAATTTTAATTATTTAATCCTACTTAATAGTATGCAATATATCCAACTTTTTTCAGACTAATGACATTAATTATCCCCAGGTTGATAAATATATAATATATATATATATAATTATATATTAATATAATGTAATTAATTATATATATTAATTAATAATATATATATATTATACTATATTATTATATATTATATATATATAATATAATATATATATTATATATAATATATATTATTATATATTTAATATATTAATGATATATAATATATATATAATATATTATTAAAGTTATTAATAGTTACCATTAAAATATTAAAAAAAAATATAAATATATATGTATTATTAACTATATAATTATATATATATATCTATATATTATATATATAGTTAAATATATGATTAGTAATATATATATATATTATATTATTAAATATATAGTTATAATATATATTAATATAATAATTAATATTAATATAGGGAGCATGATTTTGCTCTGTAATATAAATTTTTTTGGTGTAACTGATAAGAAATGCAAAAATAAGGTAAAAAGTTTCTATAAGGTTTGACAGTAATGTGCTTTATGTTTTCACGTCGGCTGTCTGTTACTGTTTATTTTTATTAAAGATTACTTAGTTATCTACGAAACCAAAGTAAGTTCTAATCATAAAATTTAAAAAATGACGGTGACGATCAAAAGTATTAATGAGGAAGAATAATCTCATTTCCGGAATATGGAGGATGTAAATATGCAGTTATATTATTGTATAATAGGCTTTAATATTTTGTACAACATATAACATGCTCTTTCTAAAGCATACCTACAAATGAATATCAAAAGACTTAAGATTATGTTTGAAGAATGACACTCATCGTTATTGTTCCAATGCACTTCGTCCAGCGCGTTTTCATCATTCGATTAGCCGGACCCGTTCAAGATAATTCAGGAGTCTGTTTGATCAGTTATCAATCCGGTCATAATCCTTAATTACGTAGGTCTTCAACGGTTGGAGAAGAAGTATACTAAGGTTTATTTTAAATGTTTCCCAATATAGGTATATAATTCCAAGGTTTTAGGTCTGCACGGAATGAGCCACTTCAGACCTATGCCATTGATTGGAAAGGTTTCATTCGGTGTTCAGAAACTGCATCACTAGAGTGTCAGGAGCACATCATAGCAAGTAAACACATTTTTGAGCGAACTGTGCAGGGTAACATCATAAACTAAGCATGATACGTGAAGAGCTTCAATGTTTCAAAATAAGTTTATAAGTAGATTATGACATGAAGCTGGGAAGGAAACTCTGAAGCTATAAGTACAAATGATCATGTAAAATTCTGTCCCAGAATGTTTACTGAAAAACTTTATGTTTGTGAACGATTTCTAGTTTTAATGGGAAATTATAAGGACTTACTCGTCTGCCAAATGTGTTTTATTTAGTTGAACGTTATTGATGATGCTAGTTCTTTCGTTACAGGGACCTACGTCACGGTAAATATAAAACTTTAGTCTAAAAAATTTGGGTCAAATAACATTTTGTTCAAACACTAACTCGATAATAACATAACGAGGAGCATATACACGTGGGCAATAGATGTATGCACCTTGATGACTGGCACGGGTTAACTGTTGCTCATGTAGTAGTATACATTATCTCAAATACTCGTTTTTGGTTCGAATTTAATCTGGTGACATTGACGTCGTGCTCTTTTCATGATGACCAGAAATTTCATTAAGAACTAATATCTTCTAAACCAACATCGAAGACATAGATCGGGGTCTGCCTTCATTAGTGTGATCTTGGACTAGCAAATACCTGTTTTCAGTACAGGCGTTTGATGAATGGTGGTAAAATAAACTTGCGCTTGACAATATTCGTTGGCTATTTCTCGGCTTGGTACTAACGTTTTCTGCGGAACTATTGTGACCAAACGTGTCATCTATACATTAAATGCATGTCAGCTAGTTATCAAGTGTTTAACGATGGTAATTTAGATCCATATTCATAAGATAAGATAACACGTAAAGACATCCACAGTCAATTGGAGTTACATTTGAGTTATATGCGCAAACGAAAAGAGACTGTTTTGTTTTGGTTGTGTTTTGTCATCAATGTGCTGAATGTATTAATGGCAAGGAAGAGCCTGTTTGTGGAGGAGATTGTGTATTAATTTAAAGAGATGTTTCCAATTCCAAAATTTACATTCTCCTTATTATAGTCTAATTTATAATGATGAATTATACCGATTTGCAATAAACAATAGGTGTTTTTATGGTTTCCTCTACATTTTACACTAAGTCATCCGCTTCAAGGAATGTGCCTCAAAACTTTTTAACGCTGCATTTATTAATTTAATAGTAAATTTAATAACTATCCGTTTTTTGTTGCATTAGGCACTACACACAGCAGTATTCATTCCAAATATAGGGTTTGTAACCTACTTGGTTGTGCCGTAGATAAAAATAGTTAGTAAAATAACTACATACATGGAACAGCGCTGACGGAAACTAAAGGCAAATTACGTCATACTTTATAGGCTTTTACCTTCATTTTGCATTTCTTCATCAGTTACAAAAAATTCTTTATCCATATAATTGAAATCACCCTATATAATATATTATTATATATATTTAAATATTATTATATATTATATTATATAATATATATATCAATTATATATATACTTTATATATAGTATATTAATTATATTATATAACTATCATAGTTATATATATATATTAATTTTTATTATATATATATAATATATATTGGGGGCAAGTCGCCACAGGTTAACATTGTCTTTCACAGACAAGTAATTATTAGTAGTAAAACAAATTAGTAAAGCTAATACAAATTAGAGTGGTATCGTCAATCATGTTAAATTTTTTGTTTTTTAATTATACATTAAAATTTGAAACTTAATATATTTATATTTATCACATATCATATATTATATATATATATAAATAATGATAACCTGTATATATAAATATTATATATTATAAGAATATATATATAATATTATAATATATAAAATTATTATATAAAATTAATAATAATTATTAAAAATAATATTATATATTATAATAACTACTATTAATATATACTATCTTATAAAAATTAGTAGACCTAAAAGATCCGTATCAAACTGTTATTTGAGTTGCACAGGAATAAATATTACCGATATTATTATTAGTATATATATATTTATATATGACTATCATTTTTCACACAAGAGAAAAGAATAATATTTTGTTGGGCGGAGCTGCAAAAATTCACACTATATATTTATTCACATATCTGATAGTACATATACTTATACATATTTCATATAAGTAATGATAAAGAGTACAGAAGAGATTAGATATGATAAGTATAATGAATATATATAGAGAGATTAGAAGTATGAGAGTATTAATATATAGTACTAATAGATATAATAGTAAATATATATATATGAATATAGATAAGTAATATATATAGCTAGTAATATATATGATAAGGTTATAATAATCTAGAGTAAATGAATAGTGTACTGCGAGGCGGGGGCAGCGCGGCTAGGTAAGGGTTGTATGAGACAGACGCGGGAAAGCGTAGGGCGGGCGAGGCATATGAGGGGATGCATTGGGCAAGACAGCCCGGGATGCTGCCCACCTACCGCCCGGCATGGGGCTTGGTTGCAAAAAACGGGCAAAATAAGTGAAGGCGGTTGTTAGATTTGATTAAAACAGTATATAACGTAGATTGATAATAAGAGTAATAAGAAGCGAGATGTAAAAGACAGAATGATTACATATATGTTACACTGTTAAGTTAAACAGTATTATCGCAAGAAGAGTTAATTTGTTTGTGAAAGAGATTACTAGATTGTGTAACTAATTAATTGATTTATAGGTACTTTGGAGTTGATAAAGCCATTTAAAAACAGTTATTTTTCTAGTTAAGTGATAATATTTAAGATAATAGGGGTGATAAAAGAAAAGAATATTGGTGAAAAGAAATGAACAGATTATAAGATAATTCATGCTGGGCTAGCTAAGTTTGGCACTGAGGTGATGAGGGGTATACGCATATGAAGAGTAAAGAAGCTTAGAATTCCAGTAAAGTTTTAAATCGACGAAGAAATTTTTTTTAAGTTGGAACTTTTAATCTTTTTTGATTTTTCTTGATGATCCTAATGCTATATCTGAATGAAGTCTATTTTAAACTCACCGTCTTGTTTGTTAAAGTTTCCTGAATTTTTTATGACATACAGTATGATTCAACAATTTTTCTTTTATTGATTTGTGGGCAGAGAAAATTGCGTTACCATATTTGGAAATATCTAATTGGTATGTGTTTTCCGCCTGAGGTTTAGTATTTAGTCAAATTAACAAAATCCCTGTTTGTGGTTGGGCTCTGATTCGCGCTTGTCCGTGTCTTTTTGCAAAATCATTTTGTCTCGCCATAGTATGGAGTCAGAAAACAATACAAGCAGAAGGAATACGGTTAAGAACCCGACAGGGCCTGTTTTTTTTACATAACGAGGATTTTAAGGGCGAAGCAGCCTTTTTTTTTTAAAAAAGTAAATTGTTTTGGATGGAGATAATAGGGACCATTTTTATGAAATAAACTTTTTGTAATGGGACCTAAGGGATGTTGAAAAAGGGGAGGAGGCCAAAAAGAAACTAGTAAGGTTTTTATCCCCCATGCATGGCACGTTCATTCTCTTGTTCGGTCACTCCAGAAATAAAACTTTAATTGACTTTTGGTGAGAATTGCTTGATTTGATGACAGAGATGAATAGGATATTTATTTATTTTAAATGTATTTAAAAATTGAAGTCGGTTTAGCGTTTTTTCAATGACTAAGGAGAGCACAGCCTAAACGCTCGAAGATACAAAGAAGATAATGTAGCTAATTTTAGGTGCTTAATGCGTGCGCGGGAATTCCAGATGAATTGCTGCCTAGGAAGTATGTTTCATGTCTCTATGATAGAAATGGTATGTTTCTGAGTGTTAGATCATGAAAGAAGGGTGTCAGAAAAGAAAAGGGAATTCTCCACTGAACCCACAACACCTAACATACAATTTCTAACAACATATAAACAGCCCTCACACGTCTTACTTAGTCTTGCTGTATCTCAAATATTTCAATTCACGTATTGAAACCTCTGCCTACAAGATAGTGGTGGGATCACCAGAAAC
This sequence comes from Trachelipus rathkii, assembly GCA_015478945.1. NCBI lineage: Eukaryota > Metazoa > Arthropoda > Malacostraca > Isopoda > Trachelipodidae > Trachelipus > Trachelipus rathkii. Next base: position 8,449 of record JABUQX010046554.1, read on the forward strand.
AGTCGCTCCGAATCCTCCTGCTACCACCGGATGAACAACTATTGGATGAGGAAAAATTCTATGCCTATACCTTGATTCTTTCACAGTTTCCTTGGAGAACAGATTCTCGGAAGAAAATGCCACGACGCCTTTTTCTCTTTGTATTTAACTCTTTTTTCATATCTTTTTTTCCTTTCTATATTTATGTATAAGGAAAAGGTGTGAATCGGGAAGAGAAAATCAAAAGTTAATTGAAGACTTTTTATGAAACCTGAGAGGACCTTCAATGTGAGGCCTGAACTCTGGTTGATTTGAGTGAATTGGAAGGGAGAAGAAACTTGAACCATGTTATTGAAACTAAAAGACTTTAAGAAATTTAGTTGAAGTGATAAGGAAAGGAACGTGCCATCTTCCTCAATAATTTGAAAATGCCTTGCTTATATCAATGCTCATAGCCATGTTCCGACAAGCCACAATTGAAAGAACAATTCCGAGAGTCACGTAGAAGCCATGTTTTAAAAACTGGACAAGGGATCAACGATGACCGAATCCAATTTGAATGGACTTTGTCTCTTGAGTCTTTTGAGTGTTCAAAGAACAATTAGTTTTTTTGGAAAAGAAAGCTGAAAATTGAAAAAATTTGGCAGTTTGTCGAAATATTTTTTCTGCAAATCCTACAACGTCTTTTAAATTGTTCCGGAAGTACCAACTAGCTTCAAGTACATATCGTAAAGATAAATGTATAGACTATAATTAATGTAATTTTTTTTTTTGAATTTCGGTGCACTTTTGTTTTGAAGATAATAAAAATTAATCAATAATTTAATAAATCAATATTAACTATATATATTTTAAGAGGTAATGTTAATTTTTTAAATATTATGCCAATATATGCATATATGCTCACTTATACAGTTGTTTCTAGAAGAAATACTTTTTATTTCATCTTATTTGGCACCCCCCCCCTCCCCCTAACAAATTCTTCTGCGTACGCTGAATGGGGAATGGTAAAGGGGAGAATTCCTTTTCGACTTGAGTCATATTCTTTCTTTCCACTCTACTATGACTTTTCGTGGTTCCGATGTATTGCCACGCTTCACCCCAATCTGGGGAATAGGTAATAAGGATAATAATAATATAAATAATAAATAATATAATAAATAATAATAAATAATAGATAATGATAATATAATAATAATAAATATAATAATAATAATAATATAAAAATAATATATTATATTTTATTATAATATTATAAGTATATATATTATATATATATTTTATATTAGTATATATATATATATATAATTTTAATATATATATATATAATATATATATATATATATATATATAATATATATTTATCAATATAATTATATATTATATATATATATATATATATTAAATAAAGAACATAAGTGGGAAGGGTAAAGGAATAACTGCCTTCTCTGGAATTAAACCACCGCATGTTTTGCGAAATGAGGAAGACAATATATCCGATGCTTTACGACTGAGCCATCCCCAAGCCCCCGAAAAAGTTGAGCTTTCAAGAACAGTTTTATAAAAGCAAATCGAGTTTCCTTCAAGCGACAACATCAGGGTCCCAGCCTGTCCTATCTGTTCTTAATAAGTATGTAGTTGTTAAATATTGCATAATCGCAATTTTGATTATTTAAATGTTAAATAAAAGAACATAAGTGGGGAGAAGAAAAGATACTGCCCTTCTCCGGGACTGAACCACGGCATGTTTATTGCGTAAATGAGGACCAAATAAGTTGAGTTTCAAGAACAGTTTAAAAAAATGGAGTTTCTCATTCAAAGCGCGAATCACCAGGTGTCAGCTTGTTCCCTATCCTCGTTCTTAATATATTTATTATTTAACATCTAAATCAATAATATTGCGATTATGCCATATTAACACCTTTTATATATATTAATATTATATATATAATATAATAATAGTAATTATATTTATATATATTATATTATAATATATATATATAATATTATTATATAATATATATAGTATCATATATATATATTATATATCAATATAATATATATATATATATGACCTTTTTCTGTTTTTACGACTCCGTCCAGTTTTGAATTTTTTTTTTTTTTAAATATATTTCTAGGTTTTATGATCCTAACAATCAATTTCAGTGGTTTAACGGACATGATTTTCAAAATATATAGGAACTTTTCGTTGACGACTCCCGTCAGGTTTTAATTTTTTTTTTTATTTTTTTTGTTTTTTTTTAAGTATTTTGCCTTAGTTCTATGATAACCTAAACAATCGAATTTAGTGGGTACCCCGGTCTGATGCCGTCTGCTGTGTAGGACAGCTTCAAAAGTTTCGAAATTTTTAAAATAATTTTTTAAAAAACAGCTAATTTGTTAGTAATAATTTTTGTTTTTATTTTTTGGGGGTGTTTTTTCAAACTACAGGAATACCCATGGTAAACCGCAAAGGATGGCAGTGAGTCCCGGGGTCCTCTCGCCTTCCCGGGGAACGACAGGGTAGGACTATTTCCCCTCCCGGGGAGGTCCCCCCCCTTCCGGAACCCACCTCCCGCTCCTTTGGGTATTTGAGGGGGTTTCTCTCCGTCCCCTCCCTAAGGGGTCCCCCGTCGGCCCCTCGAGCCCTCCTAACATATAAGACTTTTTCTTGTGAAATTTTTTTTACAATGCTTCGTGATAACGCTTTATACGCTGATTCCAAATATGGTACTTTGGTTTTTTCTGTAAGTGGTCGTACCTTTTTTTCGGAGATTTTCATTTTTGATAAAAAATTGATTTAAATATAAATGTGATTTTTTTAAAAATTATTTGTTATAAAATATTTTCGATGCTTTTTTATATGCTACCGTTACCACTTAAATCCATTGTTAGTATCATATAGTAGCAATATATTAAAAAAAAAAAATCAAAACTGACGGAGTCGTAAACAGAAAAGGTCCCTATCATACATATATATATTATTTTTTATTATAGTATTATATATATATATATATATTATATATATATGACTATAACTATCTTATAATATTATATATATATATATATATATATATATATAATTTAAATATTATAATATATATTAATTATATATATATATATATATATATATATATAGTATATTAATATGATCAGTCACGCAATTATAAATGGAACAAAAATAAGCTATTTCAACATTAATATGTAGTTTCCGTCGTAATTCTGCCCTGATTTTTCTCATGATGTTTGGCTGTGTATGTACCGTGTTTATTGTTTCTTCTCACGGTGTGCCGTTTTGCCTGAACAGATAAAAATTTGGTAGTATAACAGAGTATCTGATTGCGGGTTTGCATTTTTTGTGTACATGTTATTTTCTGTTTCTATGGTGGCATTTGATCGCTTGAATAAGAACAGTAACATCGCATCTTTCTCGATGCGAGGATTGCTGATTTTGTGCGGCGCGACCTTAGGCGGGAGCGGCTGTAGAATGACGGTAACCTAATCACGTGTCATTCGCATCGCTATTATTGTTGATATGAAAACTAATAATAGTGCTTTCATGTAAGAAAATATATCAAATTACTATTTATTACATTCAAATTAAGTTTTAATATTGTTTACCGTTTGTAATATCTTTACATTAAATTATTATTTTTCGGTTCCGAAAATTATTTTTTCATATGAATTCTATATGGCCACTGTGAGATTTTTCGATTTGTGCTACTAGGAGCTTAAATATAATGCTTTAAAAACACTGGTTTTGTCATGCGCAGAGTAAAAGAAACTTATTCGTTTGTTTTGTTTATTTTGAGAGCGTTTTCCAAGAAGCCTTGCGCCCTTTAGAAGATAGAACGAGGACAAAGGAATATAATAAGTTGTGTATCGAAAATTTTGATAAATATATTATAGTCTTTGATAATTATATAATTAAATTTTATTTAAAAAAGTTTATATTATATTTAGATTTACCTATCTTATTTTATATACATTAGCTACACCGGTGAGGTACATATATATACTTTACATCTACGCTACATATTATTATTTATTATCCTTTAATATCAGCTATTTGAGGTTACTTTGGGCTTTGGCCTTTCTTATTTCACTTCAATACCATTATAGTATTTTCTAGTTAGTATATATCTTAGGATTCTATAATTAAATATAACATTATGGGGTTGCAAAGGCCATATCTTCTCGGTTCCCTGTCGTGCACCCGGCAACGAAGGACATACATATATGTGTTTCTCGCTAAGGTAGATTTATGGGCTAAAGGAGAGAAGGATAGCTAGTCCAAGGTTCCTATCTTTTATCCGAATAAAATATTTGCTTTTGCAAAGATTGTCTATGAATGAGGATTGGATTCTTTCTTCGACGACTCTAGACGACGAACTCTCGGAGTAGTTTTACAGTTTGAATGTATCAGGAAAACACTAGAATATAGGTTGTGCCCACGATAATATGGGTACCATTTTGGTAGTAAAGATGTTGGAGAAATAATTAGATATATATGAAGGAGAAGGAGGATTAGATATGTTTGGGGATGGCGCGAATCGAGGTAGTTGAGGGGTGTGTTGTAGGAGGGTAAGAAATGTGGAGAAGGATTTGTTTCTGTTCATGTATTCAGTCGGGGCGCTGAATTGGAATGGAATAAAGAACAGCATGAACGGTCGTACGAATTGATAGGTGGGACTTAAGATAATACTTATTCATGTCACTACTTCGAATTTAGTTAATTAAGGTATAAATGAGAGGCTTGAAATAGGTTCAGATTGTAAGATATGGCCGGAATTTAAAAAATATGGAGAATGATTACAAGATAATATGTCACCTTACAACAGGGGCACGTCAGATGGAGTGAAAAAACAGAGATTTTATCGGAATCTTGATGGATGAAGAGGTGGGGGTAGACGTTATGGATGGGGAGATGGTGGAGGATACGAGCTTGTTGATTGGAGATTTTAACGCTAGAGTAGGAAAGAGAAGAGCGATGGAGAGAGTATTGGAACCATTTGGAGAGGATACAAGAAACATGGAAGGATTGTCAGATGGATACTCGCATGTGGAACCCCTTACTCTGTAAGAACAAGTTTTTGAAGGACAGAGATGTTCTCACATTCTTTATTCGAGGTATTAGAGTGGGTAATCAGCATAGGTATATCGCACAATTTTCGAAATCAAAATCGCGATTGCATTGCTACAGTCAGTCTCAAGATATAAAAGGATGGTTAAGAATGTAAAGGTGAACCCGGGAGTGTGCTTTGATAGGATCATAGACTGGTGGTGGGGGACATGAAGATAAGAGGGAGGAGGGTAATCATGACGCAGAAGAGGGTGATCAGTTTGTTGGAGAAGTTAGTCAAGACAGAAACGAGACGAATTTTATGAACGGGAAGAATTTGTCCTAAAACATTAAGGATTGCAGATGGAAAACGAATGTATGGGATTATTCGTTTTTGAAAGGTGTAGGAGAAAAAATTTTGGTAAATAGATTGGGTAGGAGGTATACTAGGTAAAGACATAACCATGGTGGAAGCGAAGAATAAGTGAAAATAAGCCAATTTAAAGTATAAACAGGAAATGAGCGAGAGTGGCTGAAAATGTTTATATGGTATATGCGGCGCATAGGGAGCGAATAATGATATATTTGGCAGAATGAGAGCCAGAGTTAAGATATAAGAGGAGGGCAAGTTCCTGAAAAAAAGATGGAGGTTTCGGAGAGAATTCCTGTCAATGAAGAATAATTTAAGGGACAGATTAAGTTATTTTTAACGAATTCAAAGAATTTTTAATGAATGGGCAAAAGCTTCAAACATCTCTTTCACATAGAAAACTCTGCATCTCAATCTGTTTAGCAAAGTAAAGATTCTTGTGAGTACTGGAAGAAAGAATGATACGATTGGGAATCCGAATACTTACGAAGTCTGCTAATGTGAATACAGAGAACAAGAGCGAGAAGCTGTAGATCCAGATCGAGGGAGGAGGATAGAGAAGGAGGAAGGCGGAGAATAACGGTAGAGAGCAGAATAGATTTGAGGGAGGACTATAAAAGATGGAGGATAGGGTAGAAGCCCCAGGAAGAGGATGGTGATGGCTGTGGAGTTTGGGTGGTGGAGGCGATAGAGAGGAGTTGAGAGGGAGCATCATCTCAGTTTGATGAAACATGTGTTAGGAGAGAGGCAAAGAGTGCCGGAAGAGGTGGGGGCAAAGCAATAATAATACCATTGTTATAATAAAAGGTAATTATGGAAGATGCAGGAAGCTGTTATATAATTATGAGGATTTCACTGATGGACATGTTCTGGCTGGAAAAATAACGAGAATATTGAATATTGGTATGAGGAGGCTGAGAGAGAAGGTGAAAGGAACTAGACACGGAGAAGAACAGTACGGGTAATAGAGAGTATTTAGGGAACGACGGACCTTTAATCAACTAGTGTGTTTCGGGAAGATGCTGGAGTATGGCAAGAAGAATTTCTTTGTTAGCGTTCATTCTGTACCTGCTTCAGAAAGGCAATTTGAATTTTTCGAAGTGCCAAGCGAAAAAGCTCTGGACGAGCTATGGAGAGATTATGAGTGATGTTGTGTTGTTGTAATTAAAGTAAGTTTCCGATCAATTAGATTTAAGTCATTGTATGAGAAGATGCAGTTGTATTTATTTGTTAGAACTGTTAGTGGAGACGATAGATGGTTTGAGGTGAAAACGAGTGAAGCAGGGAATGTGTTTTTTCTAATGATACTGTTTATATTATATTTAGACGAGGTGATAAGGGAAAGTGAGGGAGAGAACTGGGAGAATTTGAAAGGGGCATAATGGCCTATAATATGCAGACGATCTGTCATGTTGGAGCGAGAGTGAGAGGAGACGATTCGAGAGGTGGTGGAGTTGTTTCAGGAAGAGCTTGATGGGAAAGCCAGGGATGAGGGAAGTAAACGTACAGATAAACGACAGAGACTACTTACAATAACGGAGGAAATAGAGGTGGATGAGGATCGGGTGGTGAGTACTGGCGGAGAGGTTGAAGGCGGTGGAGAAAAGAGGTATCGGAGGATGTTTTAGCAGAGGGGGAGGAAGTGAGGAGAGATTACGCGACGATTGGAAAAGTATGGATTAGTTTGAAAGCAGTGTATATACCCCATGATGAAAGATTAAAACATCGGAATGGAAACTTAAAATTTAGTGATTTTTAAGCAGTAATATTCTGACTCGACGTCTGGCTAGTACGGGCGGCTACAATGGACAAAACAAATAGTAAGAGGTAGAAGCAGGAATATAGAGCGCGGAGAATGAGGGTATTAAGAAGTTGTCTGGAGAAAGTTTCAGTAGGAGAGACAGAATAAGGATGAAGTATTAGATAGAAGATATAGGTGGTGAAGAAGATATACTAGAAGATGGGATGATGGGCGAGATTGAGATGGTGGGGACCATCTGGAGAGGATGGAGCAGGACAGAAAATGCGAAAAGAAGAATATGGGAATTGGTACACACAGAAGGCAGAAAGACCAGAGGGGAAGAAGTCGAAGAAGAGATGGTTGGCGGAGTCGGTGGAGGACTTTCTGGAAATGTCAGCTACAAAAATGAGAGTGCTAAAAGAGAGATGAGGCATTTAGTGGCAGCAGAGGGATTGTCTGGGAAAAACGCTTGCGCGGACTTAATCAGGATGAATATCCTCTGGGAACGGAATTATGATAAAAGAAAAGAAAGATATATATATATATTAGTAGTGATAATACTATATATATATATAATTATATATATTATATATAATTATTATATAATATATATATTACTATATATATAATATATATATAAGTATATATTTATATATATTATATAATACTAGATATATATTATAGTTTTATATATCAATATATATGTGCAAATATTTCAAAAACATACAGTATAGCTACAGGAAAAGAATACATTGCTTGGAATCCTGGCAAATTTTACCTGAGGAAACTGTTTAAAAAAAAAAAAAAAAAAATCATATCTCGAAAACAAAAAAGCTATAGGGAAAAGAATACATTTTTGGACCCTTTTAAAAATTTTAGTTAGGAAAATGTAAAAAAAAAAATAAATCAAAAAATAAACAAATAATTGGGCTATTTTTTGGGGGTGGGTTGGGACATAGTATATATATAATAAAGTTATTTGTAAAGGTATTACAACGCATGTAAGAGGATGCGAGCGACACGGATAACACAGGGTTGTGTTGTCGTTTTTTCATACCCCGTAGGGGAGTGGGCCGGAGGAACCCCCGCGACACACAAAATACTCATAATGAGCGGTGGGTTCCGGGACGCCCTTGCCCCGGGAGAGGGGGGGAAAGAAAAATTAGTCCTACCGCGTCGTTCACCGGGAGGCCGACAGACCCGGACTCTCTGCCATCGGTGGGTAACACAATTTTTCAATTCTTAGTTATAAAAATAAAAGCAATAATTTAATAGAAAAGTCTATTTATTTTTTACGAGTAACCAAATTAAAAGTCTCTAAATAGGCTTTTTCTAATCATATTACTATAATTATTAACAAATAATTTTTTTTTTTTTTTTTTTTTTTAACATTTTCCTAAGTAATTTTACCAAAGGATTTCCAAAATGTAATTCGCGTTTCGCTGTAGCTTAAGTTTGTAGTTTTTTTGAGAAATAATTTTTTTTTATTTTTTTATTTTTAATTTTTTTTTTTTTTTTACATTTTCCCGCACTAAAATGCTACCAGCTTCAGCAATAGTATTCCTTTTCCCCGGTAGCTGTTATGATAGTTTTTGAGATATGGATATGTCATCTTCTAGCGGCTGACCTATATATATATTCTATATATATATATATTTATATATTATATAGTATATATATCTATTATGTATATATATATATATAATATTATATATTATCTAATACTAAGCATATATTAAAATAACTATATACTATACTCATCTTTATTTTACTATATCTTTTATACTATTCTATATAAACATTATACCTCATACTCTATTGCCTTAATAATGTTATACACCTATATATCTGATTTCTATATCCTACCTTAATACTGTGATATCCTGCTCTATTTACCACATAGTTATACTCATATGTTCTCTCCTATTATTTCCGGTATGTCATTTTAATTAGTATTGAAGTTAGCATGTCACCCCCGTTTCGCGCTCTCACGAGCCGCTACTATAGACTAATATCTTAATACTTGTTAGGAGCTCACTCTTCCCTTCCTATCATCGATACCCTATCACTATCACTATACTATCCGATTAAGCTAATCCCTGACACCACACACTTATAGTATTTACTATATACTAAATTGCTCATACCGGTTACCAACCCCTTTTCCGGCCTCCATACTAGCCTAACCCTCGGCTATTTTATATATTTGATTATCTACTTTATGGTTTGGGATATATCTTATATTATATTAGTAAATATATATTATATATATATATATATATATTATATATATTACTTCTATCTACTTATATTTTACTATTTTGAATAATAGCTCACATATATATTAGTATTATAGTATATTATATTTAGGAGCTAACTCTTATATCTTGGAGGGAGTTTATATTATATACGTTGATATATCTTAGCGTCTTTTTTGTTGGGTTCTTTTAAATGAATGTGATTTCTTGTTATAATATAAATACCTGTATATTTATATAGTATATTATATATTTAGTGAGTACTTTACGCTAATCACTATTGCTTTTTGTATATTATAGCTGGTTCTTACCTCTTTACTTTTGAATCGATGAGGACAATTGACTTTTATGAGGATGTATTCCATATATATATTGCTGCTAGTTTAAGCGTTTGGTACATATAGTTTCTTTTGCTGCTCATTTTGTTCCCTTTTCTCACTTTCTCAAGCTTTTCTTCAACCAAACACTCTACACAAATCACTCTATCACTCAGCTATTCCAAAAACGAACTAAACAGTCATATGACGCACACTATTATTATAACTACTCAGTATAATAATATATTTTAACATTAAATATATAGTAATATAGCTGATATATACTTTTATATATATGTAGTATATAATATATAGTCACGTACTTAGATATTTGTTCTACTATGATAACTAGTATTATATAATCTAGGGGTAATTAATATATATTATATTCCACATACCTCACTATATATAGAATAGGTTATGAGGTGCCCAGCATAACTCTAACTATTAATATATTAGTACTTGTATATTTTTATTAGTAGCTCACTATATATTTTATTATTATAGTAGCTTTAGTGCAAATATTATCCTCGCTTATTATATTATATTATCATATTATACAAGAGCGGGTACCATTTCTTGGTATAATATATGAATAGATAAAAGATCATCCTATAAGTACCTATATGTATTACCGTCGATTAGTACTATAGTTTTAACTATATATGTATTTTATATATCCTCTTCCAGGGGAAATAACTTGTGATCAAGGCTGTTCATGAATCAAGTAAGCACTACTTAATGATTACTTTAGTTACCTCCGTTATAGTAAGCTAATTTGCTTTTCACACCAACAACTTATTTAGCTATATCTTCTATTACCATATATATTTTTTCATAAATATTACTACTATTTATCACCTATTTCTTTCCCATATAAACAGTTCCCTCGAACGCACTTATATATAGTACTTATAGAAGATATTTTAAGACATCTTTTAATTATTTTTTACAGTTTTATAATTTATATATAATTTTTAACCAATATGGGATTTATTTAAATTCTTAATATAATAGAAATAACACGGAGTGTAAGTACCTATATATATATATATATATAGTATATATTATTTATATAATATATTATTACTGTAAAATATATTAGAAGAAATGAAATTAGAATTACATTTTCCCTAGTAAACATTTCCTGAATCTGCATGAATATTTGATTTTATATGCACTTACTTCAATGTAGAAAACATCCTCACATCCTCATTATTTTTCAAAGAGGATGCGGATGCGGGCATGCGGATGTGCCGTTAAGTTGAGGATCGGATTGCCGGATTCAAATTTAGTGCGATCGTTCCGCCAAATGCGGATGCGGATGTCTGTCCATTCACTATTTTACTGTATATGTAGGTGACAAATGTATATGTATTTATACATGTAATAAATTCTAACCTTATTTTGAAATCGAAGAATAAGTTCTGGTCGGAATCAAGAGGAAAAAACAGATTCATGTTTGCCTAAGTTTCTTCTCGAGCAACATTTATTCGGAAAAGGAAAATAGCGGGTTAGTATAATTTTGAACGTATATATATACTATATATAACGAGATATTATATATAATATATTATATAATATATTATAGATATTTATATTATATAATTATGAATATAGCTTATTATGAATTTATTAAGTATATATTATATATTTATATATATAATAATATATTTATATTATAAATATATTATATATATATATATATATATATATATATATTATATTATATATATATATTATATATATATATATTATAATATATGATATATATTTATATAAATAGATATAGTATATATATATTATATAATATATAGTATATTATATACTTATATATTACTATATATTTTTAGTGTTATATTTTTTATTGAAGGTACATAATCAAAAATTAATGGTAAATATTAATATAAATAACTCTAAGTATTATATAATATTATTATATATATAATATTAGAATAATTGATGATATGTATGATATACATTTTCTCGCGTGTTATGTATATTATTATATTAGTATTGTATAATATTATTATATATATAAAGAAATAGTATATATAATATATATATAAGCGTGAATATAAATTTGATCAGGTTTTTGTGTACCTATTATTTATTTATATCTTACTATTATACATTTAACTATAGTTTAAAACTTTTAAATAAAACTATATATTATTAGCGGTTATATACTATACTAAGTATATAATATAATATATATATTATAATTAGTATATAATATTATATTATATTATATATAACTGAATATTTAATTATTTTAAATATCATATAATTTTTTACAAGCGAGTGTATTGTCATTGAAATATTTATAATATAACCGCTATATTAATGTAAAACATATTTTAGGTAATCTATAAATAAATAGTTAATATATTTATAACTTCAATATATCTACTTATGTTGAGATAGGATGTCTCTAATTGTATCCTGGACAATGTATTATAAACAATATATTTATATTTATATATATAAGTATATTCCTATTTTTTCTATCTTTATTTGAATCGACACTAATTTTTTTAGTAAAATTTATATCTTAATTATATAAGCGTTATTTAGGGTTTAAATCAGTAATATATTCCTAGAGTTATATTATATCTATTATTATATATATATAATTATTATTATTTATATTATCTATAATATATTATATTTTATTAATTATATTATAAATATTAATATTTATAATATATAATATATATTATAATGAAATAATATTAACTAATATATATAATATACATTATATAATATATGTAAATTATATATAATAGTATATAATATATTAATATTAACTATATTATATATATATATTATATATATTAGTTTATATTATATATTAATAATAATCTTAGAATTTATCATTTACATGAAGAAATTCTCCCATATAAACTCCATATAAAGAAGAATTTTATCCTTTGCTCAGAAAGGTAGATATACTTCTATCAAGATATAAAATAACAGTTAGTTGTAGATTAATTTTTTTTCTTATTCTTTTTTTTGCTCTGATTGTGTGTTGAGTGTTAATGGACTTATGGTTCTGTACTGTAGTGTGTGATTTTGGAAAGGCACATTGAGTCTGTAATA
>JABUQX010046555.1:5000-7500 GCA_015478945.1 Trachelipus rathkii
GCATTAAATTTTGTCCAATTGGCTCTATAATATGCAACACTATAGTAAGCATTACCCAAATGGATTGAATAATAATAATAATAATAATAATAATAATAATAATAATAATAATAATAATAATAATAGATATTATAGGTATAATAATAATAATAATAATAATAATAATAATAATAATAATAATAATAATAATAATAATAATAATAATAATAATAATAATAATAATAATAATAATAATAATAATAATAATAGATAAAGAATAAATAATATATAACAATAAATAATAATATTAAAATGCAACCATTTAAGTCGATTTCGCTTCGCATATAAATATAAATATACATATTCCGCCCCGTCCCATTTTATTTGTAACTGAGAGAAATCCTTTAAGCTCTATTAAGTCCAATTCCTGAGCACTCGAAAGAGATCCTCCGGGATGATTTCAGACCTGGAAAAAAAAGAAGAAAAAGACCAACTTAGGGACTTATACAAGGATTTTGCATAAACGCATATATTTTTAAAATTTACCGTCGCTTTTATATATATATATATATATATATATATATATATATATATATATATATATATATATATATATATATATATATATATATATATATATATATATATATATAGTCGTGCAGAAAACCAAGTAGTACAGCAATTGTAAGTTTGATATATTAATGATATTTCAATAAATAATTTATTCATACATTTATTTAGATATGTAACAAATTAAGTGGTAGTGAGATATATTGTAAGTGTTTGTTTATTTGTAGATGCAAGGTAAGCAAACAACCGAAAATGAAAGCAAAAAATAAAGCTGTTATTGTGGACTGAAATATATTAAAGTTTAGGGCTTTGATGATTAGGAAAAAGTTGTGATCAGACGAAACCAAAATGAAGATATGACCGAAATTGTATTTATTATTATTATACTTAACATGTTCAACTATTTCCTTTTACTTTTGTACTGACCTTCTGAATGCATAGAGTAGTTATAATAATTTTATTGCTTAATGTTAAAGCTGTTTCAACTGCCCCTGTTTTAATACGTTTGAGTAAGGAAAGGATATGATTACCTAAAGAATTCGTTTATTACCAGTGTTAATTAATTAAACGCATGGAAATATCAACATCGATTTGTGCTGCATTTCTTTGTCTGGCGTCGAAAAGCATCCCTTTTGCAAGGATCGCTTGAACATTCAATACAATCTAATACATTCAATCTGAACATCTAATACAATCTATTTTTTTACGTAGTTGACACCACCGTTACGGGTAGAGCCATATTCAAGTAGGAGGGGTACCCGATTTAACGTTTAAGTAGGGCGAAGCCAAGCCTAAGTAGACAATATTTCACGTTCTGCCACCCGACCAGTTATGATCCTGGGTCTCTCGCTTAGTTGTTCGAGTGCTCTCCCATTGAGCTACCGGTTGTTCCAAATCCCAAGAGATCTTTCTTTACAAGATTCGACGCTTCAGGGAAATCCAACCTCACTGTTATCAGAATTTAATGTATGCAATTTTAAAGTTTGTTGGTAATGTAAAATAAAATTATTTTCCTTTAATATAAATTGCTAGAATAGAACGTGTCCGTAATATTTGTAGCACCTCCAACTCAGTTTAAAGGTAAAATAATTTTGCATAAATTTTTAAAATATTTAAAATTCAGAAACCTAAATAAATTTTCGTAGTTAGTTGAATCCTGACTAATATTTCTTCTTTTCTTCTTCTTTCTTCTGAGAGATCTTTCAAAGCTTCTGTTGTATAATTCTTTCAGGTATTTAACCTCTTTCCAAAATTCCTTTTGATGTTCTTATTTTTCTTCATTTTCTACATCTCTCTTCTAGTCTTCTGTATCCAATCTAGAGGAGGAATTACAACAGAATGCTTCAAAAAATATTTGATTAGAATACAATTATAGTTATCATTTTCAACAAGAAAGAGACGTTGTTAATATATATCCAGTGAAAAATAGCTTATTTAAAAATCATAATAGGTTTTAGAGTATGTTTTAAACGAAGCTAAGTTCTAAAAGTCTAGGACACAATACCCATGGAATATGTACCTGCCTAGTTATTACTCGTAGTATAACTAACGAATTTCAGATAGTTAATATAATAAGTGGCGCAACCAAATTGCATAATTAAGAATCATCAAATATAATTTGTTTTTATAATAACATACATACCCCCACAAACACACACACGCATGCACACGCACACGCACACGCACACACACGACGCACGAACACGCACGCACACGCACGCACACACATATATATATATATATATATATATATATATATATATATATATATATATATATATATATATATATATATATATATTTATATATATATATTTTATTTTATTATATATATATATATATACTATATACTATATATATATATATATATATATATATATATATATATATATATATTATTAAGCACACAAACGGACTGGCCCTATTCAAGGAGGGGAACTTCTCTAGGTAA
>JABUQX010046555.1:20000-27823 GCA_015478945.1 Trachelipus rathkii
TTCTAATGTATTGTACATCACATGGATATGAACAGCAATAAACATATAACGCTGCTGGACATTTTCGACAGCTTTAACACCTTAGAACTTTTCTTCATTGCTTCTACACCATCATATCTCTGTCGAATCAGAAAGTCACTATTTATTTATCAGCATTCCTAGTGTTGTCTCCGATAAAGATACTCCTTTAATGATTTCAACAGCTACTTATTCTAAGAAATCTTCACGGACTACAAATATGTTTCCTCATTTCTATTAATATGTACTCTTAATTTGCTTTGATTATTATTTTTATCATAAAAAATTAAAATTAATAGACTCAGGCCATCAGAAAACTTTGATCATTTATATAATTTTGGGGTGGGTGGGGTCGAACCCACTCAACCCTCTTGTCTACGGCCATATATATATATAATATATATATATATATATATATATATATATATATATAATATATATATATATATATATATTATATATATATATATATATATATAATATATAATATATATATATTATTATATATATTAATAGAAAATAGCCTATATATTCTATTGTTTCCCTTTTTTTTTTAAACCTTTTATAAAAACACAATGTGAGAGAAGGAATCAACACACCGAATTTTCAAATATATAAATTTTTTAAATAAACCAAATAAAAGATTAAATAAACGTCAAACAATTCCCTTCAATATTCACATATTCATCTATAAATGTTAAACAAACCTTAAAATAGATGCATACAACATTAATAATAAATCCCACATATATATAAATCGTTTTCAAAATATTTTACACTTACAGAAATATATATTTATTTATACGGAAAACTTAAAATCAAATCCTAATTGGTCACATATATTAAAAACAACTTGGCAAATAATTATACCTCCTGCTAACAACACGGCAGTAATGTTCATATAAATATTAAAAAGTTTGCAAAGAATTTTACCTCCTGCTAAAATTGCAGCAGCAATGTTCGTAAAAATATTAAATGCATAAAATTTTCATCAAAGCAAAAGAATCAGGAAACCGCTATTTAGTTCTTCAACAAATTTATAAATAAGTCACTTTTAACTCACTAATATCTACGATATCAAATAGTTTGTGATTTAAAAACTTACTCACTTTTTAAAAGGCAACGGTCGCTTTCGGAGAATAAATAATTAATTAAATAACTTACAGTTTTCAATAGTATACTCAACAATATTGCAAATCCCAAAGACTGAGTGTGTTTCACAGCTTCTGTCAATTTTAGTTCATTAGTAAGCATTAATCTGTTCAATTGTCCTTTTTCCTCTTTTTGTTCGTCTACCAAATTGATCGTCTTTTTTTTGTTACTTCATCACTTGAAGTTATCCGTCATCGAAGTTACACTTGGAACTCACATTCACGATTGGTCACTTTTTGCAACACAGGAAAACCATCCACGTGTGTGTCCCCACACTCGCTCCTGAAGTAGTAACATACATTTATTAAATAACAATTCCTAAAATTTCTAAAATAAATATTCCTAATTTAATTTACTTACCGCTTAACCGCGGACTTCCAATAAACTTTCTTTTAAACACAAAAATCCCTTCCATCTTTTTCTTCTTTTAATCCTTTCCATATCACTGGTTCTACGGCACCTTCTAATCCAGGTTACTGCTCCTGAGACGTCTTAAAACAATCTAATCCTTCCTTCGAAATTGCCATTCATTTCAATTTTTATTTCTGTTGGTTTTCTTCTTTATATTCATGTATACGCCCCACATACAATATATAATATATATATATATATATATAATATATATATATATATAAATATTATATATATAAATATTTAATATATATATATAATATATATATATATATATATATATATATATATATATATATATATATATATATATATATATATATATATATATATATATATATTTTATATATAATATATATATTATATATATATATATAGTATATATATATTATATAATATATATATATATATATATTATATATATTAATATAATTATTATTATTATAACGTTATAACTGAAATCTTAAAAGCACATATAAAATTTCTTAAAAATTTCGGGGAGAGGGGAGAGTATAGCTAACCCACACCTACTACCAATATATATATATATATATAATATATATATATATATATATATATATATATATACTATGATATAAAATAGTATATATAATATATATACTATATATATATATATATATATATATATATATATATTATATAAATAGTATAGAGTCATAGACTATAGGGGAATCTTCGTCGGGCGCCGAGCAATCAGCACTAGACTAATGGTTTTTACTACTTTTTAGTGCTTTTCACGCTTGATGCTACAAATTATGGGTTTTCGAGGACGACAAGACCTTTTTCGAATGTTTTGATCTCCAATTCGGGGTCTATAGCCCCAAATGAGGGGGCTTGGATCTTCTTGATGATTATTTGTGTTTTCAAATGATCGGAAGATCATTTCTGATGGTTCCATTCGATTTCTCAAGCCTAGTTACCCCCAGAAAGACGTTTAAATCTACTTTTTACGACCTCTAATAGGATAGACACGCTGAACTTTATAATCGATAGAAATAATTATATAATCGATATATTTAATTAATAATAATTGGTGTTTATTGGTTCTGATCCAAAGTATTCGGTACCCCAATTAGGGAGGTTTTGAGAGGTCTTATCCCTACTAAATCACTTATCCCTAACTCTAGTAACTTCACCTTGTTGCAGACAAGGTTTTGGTGCCCAGAACTCCCATAAGGGGGTCCTGAACCCCAATGTGGGATGTATGCTATGGCAGCGTCAAAAATTGAAAATTTTAGAAATAAAGAGTCTTATATCCCTTCAACAAGAATTGGAGACAGAGCGGAGCCGGTGCCGGAGCCGGACGAAAACTTGTTTTTTGATTTGTATAATGCATGATAGGCATACCAGGGGTAATGAAGGGTGATAAATCCAAATATAGGTGCCTCGTCTCTCTGAAAATGAAAAATTAGAGAAATAATATGTAAAAATAAACTCATCATCAGGAGTTAGAGAAGGGGTTGGAGTAGGAGTCAGAATCAAAGATGGAGTCGGAGCAGGTGCAGGAGCTGGAGCAGAAATTAAACGTGATTTGACATGTGACGTGTCCTACTGCCTGTTATAAAGTATGAGGAAACCAATTTTATGGGTTTCAGACCTCTATAGGATGTTTGTAAATCCCCAAGATATGGACTCAGAGTAAAAAATAAAAGAGAAAGCCCGGAGGGCTTGAACAACGAAAAAGCATTAAGGAAGAAGAAGGAGGAATCAGAAGTGGTAAGACCTCACTTGAGATGGGAACCGAACTCTGAATATGGAGTCCCACCCACAAAAATGAAATTTGATGGGAATCAGATAATAATATATAAATACATGATTAATATAACAACCAAACCTTGTAAAATATACGAACTCTCTCTCTCTCTCTCTCTCTCTCTCTCTCTCTCTCTCTCTCTCTCTCTCTCTCTCTCTCTCTCTCTCTCTCTCTCTCTCTCTCCTCTCTCTCTCTTCTCTCTCTTTTTCTTTTTCTTTTCGCTTTGTTTTTTTTTTTTTTTCCTTTTTCTTTTTCCTTTTCTTTTTTCTTTTCATTTTTCCCTTTTTCTTCCTTATTTTCTTTTTATCCTTATTTCTTTTTTCTTTTCTTATATCTTTTTTTTCCTTTTTATTTATTCGTTCTTTATTTTTTTTTTTTTTCCTTCTTCTTTTCCTTCTTTTCTTTTCATTTTTAATCTTTTTTTCCTTTTTTTATTTTTTCCTATTTTTCCTTTTTTCTTCTTTTTTCTTTTTTCTTTTTTCTTTCTTCTCTTATCTTTTTTTTCCTTCTTTGCCTAATATTCCCTAACTTTCCATAACAATATCTAACATAACCCTACTTCATACAATGCATGTTCACGTGTTTGACACAAATTTTTATGACATCAAACATTGAATTTAGTTCGAACTGTAATATTTAAATTTGAATTACTTTCATATATTTAATATTTACTTCTCGTTTTCTTTTTGTAAGCGTTAACTTTAATATTTAAATAAATTTTCTTTTGAACCGAAACATTTATATTTAATAAATATTTTAATTATATATCGGTTTCTTTTGTGAGCGTTAACTTTAATATTTAAATATATTTTCTTTTAAGCTGCAACTTAATAAATTTATACCCCATTTCATTAATATATATTTTTGATAAATTTTCTTCTGAAACTTTAATATTTTATAATTTATTTTCATTTAAGCTATGACCTTAAGAATTTTTATATCACCTTTTCTTTTCAATCTCTGACTTTGAAATTCATAATTTCTTTAAAGAAGCATTTTTTTTAAATGTAAATTTTTTTATTAAAAATTTTTTTTAATTACTATTTTTTTTAAATTATTTTATTTTGCCAAAAACACGATAACACAATAACATATACATACACCACCTCATCCTATGATTTATGACATATGTACCTACATTTTTTTAAAAATATTTATTGTTAGTTTAATAAATACATGTTTTATTGTGCCGAAAACATGATGATACGGTAACATTATGAGATGATAACACAATAACATATGCATTCACCCACCCCATTTCTCCGCATGTTTTCAGTCCTTAACCTATGATTTTTTACATATGTAATTTTCATTAATGTTAGATAACAAATTTAACACAAACAAAGTTCCGTACTTTCACTAACGTAACCTATCATTATATGGTAATACGGCCTGTACACATATCCCTACGAAAAACATAGCAAACAAGCACATGTTCGCCTTACCAAATCCTGTTGTATCATGTAGGTGATTTCATTTCTATGACGTTATACATTGTATCCGGTTTTTGTTTAAGCATTAACTTAATTTATTTTTTTCTAATATGAAATATTTATATTCGATTTTCTTTCCAAACTATAGTTTTAATTTTTTTTTTTTTTTTTTTCCTTTTAATTAATTTATTTTTTTTTTAAGTTTAAAATTTTTGCTAGAAATTTCAAAATTTTTTAAAAAATTTTCATTATTAAATTATTAAAAACTTTTAATAAAAATTTTTGTTTTATTGACTAAAGTTGTAAAGCAGGAAAAAAGTAACGCAAACCACTCACCCTCACCCCTCCAACTCTGATCAATTGATTCATGATTTCATGTCATATTTGCAAACTCACATGTTGTATAAACATAACATAAAAAACTTCTTTGTACAAGGAAACTGGAAAGAGTTTTTTACTATATAAATCCTGGATAAACGTTTAACATGAAATATTCTAACAAATAATTAACATTGCTTAAATTTATATTTCTGAACATTAACGTATTTTTCGCGAAGATACTTTAAAATATGATAACTTTGTAATATGGTATAAACATTACGCAATAGTATGTATAAAATACTATCAGAACAATATATGCCTTATCACATTTAAGCCAGTGAACTTTCGTAAACCCACACACAACACACCTACACATACACACCACACACACACACACACACACAATATATATAATATATATATATATATATATATATATTATATATATATATATATAATATATTATAATATATATATAATATATAATATATATATATATATATATATATTATTTATTTATTATATTATTATTATACTATATTATTCTTTCTCCCGCTTGAGCGGGGTAGTGGTAAGTACAGCCTCTCCCCCTCACACCTCCCCTCATCTCGCCCTCACCGCACTCTCCCTCCACCCACTCCTATTCCTCGCCAAAACCCTACCCTCTTCCTCCCTTATCCCTCCCTCCTCCAGCATCTCCTTTATTCCATCCTTCCACCTCCTTCTTGGTCTCCCCCTTCCTCTCCTTCCTATCCCCTCGCCTCCCAAACTCTCCTAACCACTCTCTGTTCCTCCATTCTCACCAAATGTCCATACCATCTTAACATTCCTTTCTCCGCTCTTCCACCAACCCATTCCTCCAATCAACATCTCTCCCGTCACCAACCTAATTCCTAATCCTCTCCTTCTAGCTAACCCGTTCTACCCCACAAACCGCTCTCAACCCTTTCATCTCAAATACTTCCAACTTCCTTCCTGGACCTGGCATTCAACCCCCACTTTTCACACCCATACAACACCCGCTGGTAACCAGACAAATTTTTTCAAACATACTTATCTTAACTTTCCGTGATAAATCCCCCCCTTTCCATACTTCTCTCAGACCACTCAAGGCTCTCATTCCTTCTCCTACTCTGTGTTCTATCTCCTCCTTCATCCCCCCCCCCTTCCCCAAATCCCTCCCCCACTCTCCCCCCCCCTTTCCCCCCTCCAATACTACACCCCCTACTCTAACCTCTAAACCCTCCCCCTCCTCTCTTTCCTCCTCCTCAAACACTAACACTTTACTCTTACATGGATTTATTTTAAGCCCCTTTTGTCCGCACATTCTCTCAAACTCCCTCACCAAATACCTCAATTCTTCCGCGTTCTTCGCCACTAGGGCAGTATCATCCGCAAACAGTATCAATGTTCACTTCCTTTCTAGCATTCCATTTGTCAATTCGTCCAGCCCCCTCGCTCTCCCTCACCATTCCTCTAAAACACTCTCCATAAACAAATTGAATTTAGCCACGGCGACATGTACACACACCCCTGCCTCAATCCTCTCCCCACCCCAAACATCTCACTCTCCCCTCCTAACACTCTTCACACACATTCTACTGTTCCTATAAAAGGCCCTAATACCTTAACCTAATTTACCCCCACTCCATTTTCCTCCAGCACCCTCCATAATTCACCCCTATTAACACGGTCTATCAATATGCTTTCTCTAAATCTAAAAACACCCATACACTTTCCCTTTCCTCTCTATACTTTTCTCCACAAGCATCTTTAGTGTGAACACCTGGTCCACACACCCTCTACCCTCCCTAAATCCTCCTTGTTCTTCACCCATTCTTCCCTCCGTTAACCCTCTCACTCTCTCAATCAGGATTCTACCATACACTTTCCCTACCACACTTAATAGACATATACCTCTATATTTCCCACATTCCATCCTATCCCCTTTCCCCTTATACAGGGGAACCAAACAACCATCCTCCCAATCCTATGGTACCTCACCACTCCTACCAAATATATTATATAACTGTACAACCACTTCCCCAACCCTATACCTCCATTCTGTAACATTTCCATTCTCACACCATCCAGTCCTGCGGACTTCCCTTTTTTTCCTTTAATTCAAAGCCCTACTATTTCCTCCATTTTGTTATTTCATCTCTCTCCCCTCCCCTCCCCATTCCACCCCTATCCCTCGCCTCTTTGCCAAAACTTCCTCCCCTCCCCCACCCACCTCATTTAGTAATCCACTAAAATACTCCCCCCATCCTCTTCCTCACCTTATCCTCTCCTCCTATCCACTCCCCTTCTCCTCCCTTAATCCTCTACCCCAAACCCCTCTTTTCTGCTTCCTTTTTTTATTTACTTCTTATCCAGAAACACTTGCTTCCCGATTCAAAATCTTCCGTCACCTTTCTACACCACTCATCTTTTGCTCTTCTCTTCGCCCTCTCCACCGCCCTCTTTGTCCACTCCAACCCTTCTATATTCCTCCCAGCTTCCTCTCCTCCTACTCCCAACATTTTTCACAAGGTGCCTCTTTTTCCTTTTCCACGCACCTCCTTCCACTCCTCACTCTCACCATTCACCCTTTCCTCTGCTTACACCCACCCTTTTTACTCCACATACCCCTCTAGCCTCTTTCAAATAACCAGCCTCTTTAAAAATCTCATCCCTCCCTCCTCCAACATCTCCTTTATTCCATCCATCCG
>JABUQX010046556.1:0-10000 GCA_015478945.1 Trachelipus rathkii
CCTTCGGGAATTCAATATAATTTAGCATGTAATTGCATCATACCTTGACATGATTTCTAGGTTTCAATAGAACGAATGAAGTCATGTTTCACAAAATGTTATGTTTCAAATATGACTTAGCTTAAAGGCAGTAAAGAGCCAATAACGTAAGAGTCCGGATGGGAGTGGCTGGGAGTGGATTATGTATGAGCGTTATTGCTTTATTGACCAATACATATCGTAGGGATTAATAAAGAAAGCATGTTATAATTAAAAAATTTAAGGAAATGTTTATTAGTTAGTAAAATCATAAAATGTTTGAAATTAAACTTTCTTAATAATAAACAGCATCATTCTATAAACAAATCAAAACAAATTCAGAGTTTAAGAACAATTAAATGTAGTGTAGCTAATTTAGCTTTTAAGAAAACTTTATTATAAAGAACAAAGAAATTAAAATATCAATATGGAGTAGAACGTACTTTATTTTAAAAAGTGTATGGCTCAGTTGGAATAACGTCCAGAACAAGAAACATATTTAAGCTTTGAAAGCGTTAATATTGAAGCTGTGGGCACACGCGGGTCGGTCGCGCCGGAATGAGAATGCGGGAGTTGCATCGCACGCGATGGCCTTTCACCCATCCCGTTAATCAAATAATCTATTAATAATATATTAATGACAATAAAATTAATTAATAGGAGTGACTACGGTGACTATTACTACAGAACTACTATCAACTATCAACAATGCTACACCCAGTTTAACAGATGATTAAAGGATAACGTATTACGATCTCAATCACCTTTCCTTAATAAGTTTTGATTACCATACATCAGCATAGTCCGAAGGACAAGTTTTTGATTCCATAAGCCCCGTCGCGCAATTACTCAAGGAGTCCGACGCACTCCTTCCGCCCTGACCCTTTAAAACCATTCAACTTGCTATGTACTCTGTTATATTATTATTTCACTTGCATTTCTTCGGCACTCACCATCCGGGGTCTATCAGACACCAATAGATGGTTTTCTGACTACTACACATTATAAATAGAGTTCTCGTTCGTTCGAACGGCATTAAAACATGGGACTAGTTACCATTACTACGCGACTATTTTATAATATATGTATACTATTGATAATTAATAAAAAATTTACATCTGGCTCCCTAACGTCCGGAAATGACGACCGAGAAGCACCGGTTTCGCAGGTGTCGAAAAACAATATAAGAAATTATGGATCTCAGGCTAAGTACTCTAATTCCAATGCTGAAACAGTCTGCCAGTTCTAATCATTCTTCATACTAGCTCCTGCCAAATTATTATAATCCCAAGATTAAAGGACCGTCTCTTAATCCCTCCTGCTCACAATTAATTAGAAGTATAATCAGGTTTCAGGCATTGGCAGTGCTCGGCTAGACTGAAAAGAACGCGAGACTACCATCAATTAATTCACTATCCGGTCCTGATTGCTTATATATCACAAGTTGATTTTTAGATCTCTCCTGCAACGAACAAATTATCTGATAGACAATAGAATGCTGATACAGCTATAAAACATAAATGTCCTTCTGCATGGTAATTGAAAGCAATCATTTATTCTTAAGTCTCCTTATGTCTCTATTCCGACTTTGTCCAAGTTAGGCATATAAGAAGTCATGATATTAAGCTATTTGTTACTTAAAGTAGGGCATATATATATATATGTAATGATATCGCGAATGAGAAATCCTCTATCCATGATATGATAATACATATATATACTATATATTATATATATATAGGTAATTATATATAATGAAATATTATTATAATTTCTTATATCTTATTAGAATTAATAATTTAAAGTAAAACTCTAATCGACAATTTATTTTTTTTGAACAAATGCTGCTCATACTAAAAAATTATATCCGCAAAAAAAAACTTAACGGATCGATCACATAGTACCATAAATCTGATAGTACCTGTCCGAGATGGCTTTGAAAGGCATTTTTAACGTTAAAAGCGTTATTTTATGACAAACAAAGCTGTCATTATCTATTAGTAATACTTTCCACTACCACCTTTCTGGCTAGTTGTCATTATCCTTCTTACTCTTATTCTGTAAAATTAGTATATTGCGATGGATCCTATAAATTTATACAACTGGATAATCGATAAACTACTAGGTTAATAAATATCTATATAGCTCAAAAGACAGCACAAAGATAACTCCAATATATAATATGAACCTATATTATAACCTATCGACCACATCTCTGAAAGCCAGTCTGATAATATAGGTAAGTCGAGCGTGTGAAAAAGTCTAATGGATCAATATAGATTTTCAGAATCGTCGCACAAAGACAACATACTCCGATTTTATCCAATTATCACGAGTCAGGGATATGAGACAATATTGAACCGTACTTTAGATAAATTAAGTCTTCCTCTGGAAGTCCTTGCGGCATTAATAGTATAGTTGCGAAGGCATTTTAACTGATAAATAGTGAGGCTGTACTGCCCACCGTTAATTATGCTTATCAATGGGCAAAAAAGGTTAAAGGTCTTATGTTTACAGAGGTGTCAGTTACCAGGTTATTTGTTACGAAGAAACAAGTTAATCAAGGAGGTGGCAGATATTGTTAGCGTAAATTACTTAGAACCGAGTATTATAAGTTAAATGTAGTGGAGTGCAATACTTTTTGGTACACCAGTTTGATATGTTTGTAAAGATGTCCCAGCCATAGTAGCTGTGTTGTTTTTATTTATTAGTGAACGTGATAAAGAGTTTTCGTA
The DNA here is from genome assembly GCA_015478945.1 of Trachelipus rathkii. Lineage (NCBI taxonomy): Eukaryota > Metazoa > Arthropoda > Malacostraca > Isopoda > Trachelipodidae > Trachelipus > Trachelipus rathkii. The sequence goes on from JABUQX010046556.1 coordinate 2,754, forward strand.
ATTATTAGCCCAAAATTTCATGACGTTATCTAACTAGTTATCGAAGTCGTGAACAAAATTATACCCGTTTTTCGATATCGATTATTTAATAGCAAATTCCTGAACACAAAAGCACTTGACTATTAATTATGTGATTCAAAACTATAGTCAATTTCATCTTTGGAGAATTCTACATATTTCCGGTTTTCTCTGCCGATTGAACGATTCTTTTCAATACCCAATGGGTAATGATAGGAACGGGCTTACTGGAGATTATGGTTTTTGTTGTTTTTTGTTTTATCACTTCTTCAGAGTAATCGTTTTTTTTGTGAGGCCGTTTTACAAAACGTATAACTTTACCGGGATGAAGAACTTCTGTTTATTCAATAATCTAAGGCCTATTAGTTTAAGATAACATTAGTCGTTTCATTATTTTAATATATTAACTAATATATTAATAATATATACATATATATACATATAATTAATTATATAATATAAATTAAGTATATTAATATCTATATAATAGTATTTATTGATAATATATATTAAAGGTCCTATATATTATTTTATATTATATTAATATATATTTAATCATCAGAAATTATATAATATATATAGAAAATATATATTAATATACATATTAAATAAGTTTAATTAAATATTAATATAGTGTAAGGGCTATAGGTCACAGGAGCCCACATTATTTGCCAAGGAAGAAAAAAAATATATTTAGGTTGCTGAAGCTCAGAAAAAATTAAAATAATTAACTGATTGATCAAAGGAGATCCAAAAAGGTTAAATTATTTATCAATCCATTACAAATTTCTTGTTTATGTTAAGCGGTTATGGTCAAAAAAAATAAATGATGAATTCCAGGGATATGAAGTGGCCAAAGGGCCTCTTGGCATTATAATTATTGGTAGCCAAGTCATAACCTAGGACAATGATTTAACTATCTAGCTTGAGCCATGTAAGGAATAAAACAAAAGCAGATTTTTAAAAACTATAAAACATTCCTTTACCATTTTTTTACCTTTTTCCTTAACCATAGAAAAGGAGAATTTTTTTTTTTGCTACTTTTTTGATAATTTATTTGCCCAGAAAATTTTATATGGTGAAATAAATATATAGAGTGTATGACTTATACTCCGACGATCAATTCTCGGTCCCTGCCTAATACATATCCCTGTGAATATTAACCCTTACAACCATTCTAAATTATATATAATTATATATATAATATATATATTGATATATAACAACTATTCAGTAATTAATATCTAACTTATACTTATATATAAATTATATTAGTATACTATATATATATCATGATTATTAATATATATTATTTTACAATTATTTATACATATAGTATTATATATATGGTTGATTAATTATATAATACTTCTAAATGAGTAATGGGAGTGGTGCAACCCTCCTGATGATGTGAGGAATTTTAACAAGCCTAGATAGAACGATACAACAACCTTAATTTCCACATTCAAATTCAACTCAAATCCTTTACTATTGATAATTATTTAGTTATAAATATTAAATATATAGATCTGGATTGTTAAAAAGAGTTGGACCAAAGTTTTAATTCATATTGTTTATCACAAAACGAAAAGCAGATTTTTAAAAACTTATAATAAATTTATAGGTTATATGAATATTAATGTGAGTTGTGATCTGTGTATGTAATTAATAAAGCCTGGAAAAAGGATAAATTTTATGAGTTAAGTAAATGTTTACTACTGATATGGTTAGGTTATAGAGAAGAGCTTAGACCTAGAGAAATATGAGACTTAGAATAGAAGTGAGGATCCCCCGTTATATACGTAGTGCTATTCACGTGATCATTACCATATCGGTTGAATGTTGCACAGATTATGTCATTATCTCCTCGTCATCTTTTCGAGAAGATTGTTGTTGAGAGAGATTTATCCAAAGATTTTTTTACTATCTTTAGAGTTGGACATAAAAAGAGTAGATAACATGAGCACGATTTCTCTTCATATAACTAATTTTTTTGGAGTCTATTACAAATAAGAGTAATAGATTGAATATGTTTTTAAATCATCATTTTTTGTATGTGGCGCAATTGGGCTTCACCGATAGTCACTGTTCCTTCCTACTTTTATAAGTGATTACGGGAATGCTGGCCAATAAAGCTGAATGTGTAGGTGGGACTTGTCTTTCTCTCTCTCGTACATATACCATTTTTAAATATGTATGAACCCGTTGAAAATTCAATAAGTTTGATGTAGCTCCTGTGGTCCTGTGCATCATTTGATTATTTAGTGGTTAAATTGAAGATTAATCTCGAACCTTTCCAGAACGATATTCTTAACTTCCAGTCCTTCTTCCTTTATTCTGTAAAACTCTTTTTTTTTATTTCGGATGTATTTGGCTCAATTATCGATTATCGCTTCTCGGTGAGGTGTATCTGGAACCTCGATGATTCTTGATTCTTCTTCATAGTCTGTTCGTTAGATAGACCCACCTACTCCTCACGTTTCAGAGAAACGTTTCTTTGTTATTTCGGTTAGCCTGCTTCTAAGCTACATCGGCTTGTATGTTGTTATTTCCCTTTGAATTTTCGCATGAAAGGACTACTCTTAGAAAGGTTCCATTTTTTTAAGGAAATTTTTATTAGGACAATGCTATGTACTGATGACCTACCATGTAGTATTCTCACCTTGGGAAATATGGAATATGATTGAGTTTAAATCTGAGGGACTAAACAAAGAACAATAGGATTGTCATATTCATATGACTAGAATGAACTGGACAAAAAGTAAGAGGTACCTTAGAAAGGTTTATATCTTTCTCCTTATTCCTTGGTAGTTTTACATCTATCGTCCAGAACGACCATATATAATGTTGACAGGTGAAATTAATTAGAATAATGGCGAGTAAAAACTGTCAAACAAAAGTCCAAAGCAATTAATGGTACATGGGCAGTTGTACACAACAATTCCTATTGCAACTGATCTTCCTTGATTTCACTGGATATGTGAACTTTACAATGATTTGGTATTGTTACGCGGAAACGTCTATATCTCAATTACTGTTTATTATAGATATATTTCTATCCTAGTAATATATTCACTTATGAATTAACTTAAACTCTTTATCTCGCATACTCTCCTGATGGTCAGTGTAGCGGCCATGCGTTACCTTTACTCAAAATGAAATATGGCACTCTTTCTTCCAAATCACTTTTCGCTTCAATACTCGCCACTCTTGACAGATTTTGCGCAGAGTTATTTTTCTTTCTTCTCTTTCACTCATCTTCCTTTATTACAACACCATTAACAATGACTAACAGTGCAGCAAATTCTTTCTGTCTCAATATATGAGCACATTGTATTTTTTCTGCCTCTCTATCTGTCGGTACCAGCGCGTTTTAGGTTACCTTTATTTGAGCAACTATGAAATTTGACATATAACCACATTCGATAAGGAAAAGGAATATATGAGATACGTTGCTAGCGGCCTGGTGAGTTATTTTGTTTCTATTCGACTTTCTGTGGGTCCTTAAAACCCTATCGTTTTCTACCCGCGTATGGACTCTCCTCTCCAGCTCGAATGGCGTTCATCTGGTGTGGTTCAACCAGTGGTCTTCTTTGGCTCCACAGGTTTATTTCTTTAAGCCCGACTGAAAGTGAAAGATGGGCCTGCGTTTAGATATTCACGAGGCCATAGAAACATGCAGAAATAAGTGATGAGCCTTATCTGTGTTTTGAGGCCAGGTTAACAGTATGCATTTTCCCGGGTAATTTGTGATACTGAGCGGTGCAGTGTCTCATTTGGCTCTCACTCTTCGTACTGGATCGCTCTAGATTCGCATTGCTGCTTCAGCGAGTCGGGTCTTTCGCACTAACATCTCGGACTCTATTTACAACTGGCTCTACATCTCTACTTCTACCCTACTGAATGGAGTTGATTTTGGAGAGTAAAATGTTTTGGTTACTTCAGTACCTTTCCCTTCTGACTCTGCCTACTCGATCTGGAGATGTGACTTGTGCGCGCTTATCAATTTACAAATTAGTATGTGCTTTGATGCTTCCCAATAGATAGAGAGAAGGTTTTCGACTGCCTCTAGTCTACAAACTGCCTTATATACTATCTACGTTTCTCCAATAGTTTGCTTTTGTAAATTCTGTTTCTATTTCTGTGGAAAACTGAGGACTCCACTTGAAATAATCATGATCCTAAAAACCAACAAGATAATGAGGTTGTGATTCCACAGCCAAGGAGATAAGCGTGAAGTAGTTTACTTCGAGCCACATGTGAATATTGGAAGTATAATGTAAGTATTAGATACTACAGAGCTAACCATCTTGTGGATTCTTACATGAGGTGAACATTACTGCGGATTTTATTATTGCCTGCAGTATATTACTATACTTATCCCATTTCTAAAGTACTAAACCTTTTTCATCTATTATAACTATCGGTCTATACTTAAGAACTGTTCAATATCGCTTTCTCTGCTTCTCTTTACTCTCTGCTCTTTTATATATTTCTCTAAAAAATATATGTCTCTTGTCCGTGCGCAGGTACTTTTCTTTGTCTGACTCCAACAATTCTGCTAATATCCGTTCTCTTTCTGTTTATCTCTATATTTCTGTTTGACGTTTTTTACTATTACTGCGCGACTTTCTCGTACCGTCTGTACTCTTTCGTACTATACTATGTTCTTTTGCCTTTCTGATTTGCAGGGGATTATCTTATCTGGTGTGTTTTGCTATGTATAATCGTTTGTTTCATGCAATCTCTCTTTCATAGATGTTGTTTCCTCCTACTAAGTGCTTTTTTGATACCCCTCTGATTTTGTAGATCCTTTTTCTCATTTCCTTCTGTTTGTCCTCTGTACATTTTTGTGATCTGCGTTCATATATTACTGCTTTTCTCCTCTTAACTTGCTCTTCTCCTCTATGCTCTTATCTATTCTGTACTACCTTTATCTTGCATCCCTATTACTTCTATTATTTTCTCTTTTCTATCTGCTTGACCTTCTCTCGTGAGCTATTGTCAAAGCAAGCCCCAAAGTTCCCCAGTAGGAGATAACCCACACTTCATCCCCAGTTCTAAATGGGATTGTTTCCTTTTCCTCATTCTACTCTTTTATATGTGCGTTCGCTGCGTCTGCCCGTCCTATTCCATTTCTTATAATTTATGCTTGCTACCAGCCATTAGAAAACAATTTGGGACCATGTCTTTGTTTAATAAGCCAAATGACGATATATTCTCTATGGACAAGGATCATTGGGGGTATTTGATCCATGGTTTTTTTGTTTTTTGGTTCTTTGGGTAATTTCCATTTTCAATTGACAATCTACCTTTGGTCTGTTTTTATGAGTGTAGGTGATGAATCTTTTTTACAATTTGTTTTGTAGTATAGTAAGTATTTGTAGTCTTCATTTGATTAAGGGTAGCTTGGCGTGTAACTGGTGGTGTAAGCCCACCACATAGCCCTCACTCTGTCACCTGTAGTATGATGTAAAGGGTTAGATTAATTAATATTATTAATGAGTATGTAAGATAAGACTTATATAGTGTAGTGTACATCTTACTGGTACTGACGACATGGAATTATTGTGTGAAGGTATTGCTTTAACTTTTAGGTCTTTTACTGGCTTTAACTTTCATGCCTTACGACTGCTCGTAAAACTATGCATAGCATGATGTGTCGACTCTTTGTAACCTTTCGCTACCTGCATTTTACTTGTATTAAAACGTCAATAGTAATGATTATAGCGTGGTTGCTTTGTGAGCCTTTGTTTCCGGTTAAACTTTGTGATTAAGCACTGTTACCTTCTAATTATTTGTTGCTCATCATATCTAATTACTGAAGATTTATATCTACTTTTGTGATTTTAATTCTCTCACAGTCTATGGCCCATGGTATGAAATTTAAGAGGTTTGTAGCCCATTAGAGCGGTAACCAAACTTATCAATTCGTTGACGCTGGTGAACGAGCTTAAACGACCGAAGAATTTAGGTATTATCTCTATTATGTCATTTTTATCTGACTTTAAATCCTTTGGCCTCTTTAAATCTTCTTCTTACTTGGCCCAGTTTGAACTCGATGGCTCGAATTAGTGGGAAGTTCATATTCTTGAGGATCCTTAGGTATCAATGCGGTTTAAACTTGTATAGAGAGCTATTCCCATGGGACCCTATACATGACTTTATAAGTACATTTTTTATTGACCCATTATTAACCTGGAATTTTGCTCACAAAGTGGAACCTAATTTAATTTTAATTTGTTTAATGAAATACATTAAGTGTATTATCGAAGGTTCTTAATTTAATTTACATGACCAGATAAACTTTTGAACTCAGAATGCATTAATAGGTTAACCCTATTGATTTATTATTTAAATATATTGGTAGTCTGTTATATTTATGAACTGGTTCTGCTATAAATCGAAGTAATGTCAGTAATTAGATACTTATGTTCTGTCATTAGGTAAAATTATATTTTAAATTTTTTATTTTATATGGTTATTATTTTTAAAGATTAATTATATTTTAATCTATGTTAATGAAAATAATATTTAATCAGACAGAATTATACCTATGTCATAATGTAGTCTGTTAAATTAAGCATAGTATGTAATAGGTGCCTTTTCATACTTTAAAATTATGTAAATAGTACCATTTTAATGGCGTATAGTCCTATAGGATTACATAGAGTCTTATAGGATTATAATCTAATTTAATATTATTTAAATTGATTTCTATCACATATTAATTCAGGTAATTTTTATTAATCTTATATATATATTTATGAAAGTTATTATTATATCTATATATTTATTATTTAAATTTAATTATTAATTAATTATATTTAATGTATATTTATATAATACGGCATATAATAACTTATCTTAACTAATTTCGCCTTTGTGATTGTATACGGGTTCGAAATCTTCCACTATTTGTTGTATGATCTCGGTATAGTTTTGCAAAGGAGGATCACCATTACCAAAACATTTGTTCAACTAGATCAACGTGGAGTGGATAGTGACCCGAATCTTAAGTCTTTATACCAACTTTTCTCGGTCTACCCTCTCAATTTTCTGCATGGCTACTCTTAGGCTTATCTATATATATATGAGAAGTGATCAAAAGGTATCCGATATTAATATTTCGTCCGTAAACAAATGAAGATAGGAGGTGTAGGTTGGTTCTCTTATGTAGGAGATCCTAATGTGCATGCATGAATGTTTTCAAACACACAGAAACTGTC
>JABUQX010046556.1:27500-32500 GCA_015478945.1 Trachelipus rathkii
CCCTCAAGCTCTCTCTCTTCTGCCCTCCACCATGCAAACTCCACTATCGCGACCTACATTAACAAGGGAATGAGTTTGATTATCCACGTTCGGCGCGCCCATTTCACTCAGACAGCTCTCTCTCGTCGGCGAATCGAATAATACCATATCATTTATCTTATTACTATCCTTATTTTTTTTTAATAGCCTTCACTTCAATATTTCATTCTACACGTTATATTCTCTCTCGCTTCCTTCCTACTCTCTTCCTCCTCCCTCGTCTATGAATCTATCAGCATTCTTCCTCTTGTTTCATTCCGTATTCTATCAATTAGCAGAATCTATCATAGTATTCGTCCCATCATTCATTTTCTTTCAATCCGGTCTCATAAGAATCTTCCGTTTCTATCATTTATATTTATCCTAGTCATGGTTTTTTTGGTTTTCACTATACGTACCTTCGACTCATCTAAATTATCTTTTTTACTTCCTCTTCGCACCTAACATCTCTACGTTATTTTACTCCTGCAACATTCTTTCTCACGTCCCTACCATCTTTTTTGACCTACTCCTTCTTTATATCTCTTTCTGCCTCATTCCTAATGCCTGTAACATTCCCCTACTTTGCTTGCACTTATATATAATATGACTTAGTTCTTATCTTTTTATTCAGCTTAACTTCCTTCAATTTCTTATATTATTATATCTCCCTATATATATCTACCTGTTTTCACATTATAATTGCTTTTTTCAACTATTTTTCGTTCTCACCTACAATTAGGTGGAATGGGTACGGGAAGTAGGAGGATGAAGAGGGAGTTTGTCATACTTTGTTCTTATATATCTACACATAAGCAAGTCATTTTTATACATATTATCATCCAGTAATCTTTACATATATTAGACATCCGCTAAATCTTACTGTTATTATATCTTTCGTTATCATATACTATATATTATAATATTCTACTTAGGAATTTATTATCCTAAAGTCCATATATTCTCCAGTTATCATTAATAATTATATATTCGTATATATATTACTCGTTTCTTTAGTTCTTATTTCTACTTATCTTTATCCACTCTGATTACACATCGTCCATAACTCTTATTACTGCTCATTAATTTATACTATCTCCCCTATATATATATATTATATGCCGATTTTTAAATTTTTTCCCGTGACTTTTATCCTCACTCATAGTACGCGCAAGCAGGCCGTCTGCCCCTTCTACCCTAACCCTCATACCTAGCCGCTCACACCCGGACATTCTAAAGATAGACACTCCCGTGGATTACCTATTACAATTATATTATCTTAATCAATTTATACTATATCTATTTATATCGGAGCTATCATTTAGTAAGTTTCTATTCACCTAGTATTATTATATATTTGTAACTGAAAATATTATATGTAGTATATGCGTTATCCATATATATTATAGATTATCTCAATCGCTATATTAATTCATATTCGATTTATAAAGTAATAGTATGAAGATCATACTCTAGGTGTAGCTAATGTAATATTATAATAATATATATATATTACTTAGTATATTCATATTATTTATTTATAGGTATTATTCGTATTATATTATCTACACCACATAAATATTATATATATAATATATTATATATATCTAATACATTCGAATACGTCACTTCTCCCTACCATTGTTTATCTTCTAGTAATCCTCTGCCAAATTGGTATCATCCAAATACTCTTCTCCATCTTCTACTTCTCTTTCCTACTACTAGTCGTGAAATCATTCCCATCAAACAAGCCACTCATCCCCCCTATCCTACCTCTCTACCATATACAACCTCTTCCTCTCATACAATTCCATATATATAATATAATTTAAGTATATTATTATATTTTTCCATCCTACTTATATTGATAATAGTATGTCTATATAAATCCGGGCTAAGATTTATGTGGAGCTCGTCTTTAACCCGACATAAAAGTTATCTATGTCCGTGATTAAAGTTACTTCCAAGGAAAAAGGGTTTTTTCATATTTCAGAAGCAATCAACACCTTACGAAATTCTACCAAAATATTATATATATTATTTATAATTCACGGTATATACCTTTATCTTCAAATCGCACATCATCAACCTCCTCATTATAATTATTTACTATTTTATTCTTAGGTAATACATTAGGTTGACTAGTTACTTTGGTTCCCTATACATTATATATATAATATTCTCAGTAACTATAATATACAATGCCTTATTATATTATTATTATCATACTATATATATTATACTATATACTTACCTATTACTATCCTCACCCAATTTAGAAAATTAAAGAACTCTATTCTTCTAAAGAGTATATCATGTAATACTCAGTAAGCACCATGGGTTGATGGTATTCAATGAAAAAAACCATATTCCTCACAATTCAAACTTCTACGTTTTTGTTTTTAATCAACCGAAACACCACGAAATTCGTCCTCTCTCACCCACATTTTACAAATATTCGAAACATCAAAGTTTTAAAAACATTTTACTCACAATCAAAATTCTTCCCTCTTCACCAATTTCTCCAGCAAACATTAACCTCACCTCCTAGGTGAAGGGGTTACTAGTTTCGCTCTTTGGCAGCGAAGGCTTCTTCTATTCTCTACGTACTTCAAAATTGTGTCACGGACACAGTATAATAACAGAGACGGGTGTATGGATTATTATTGGCGGATCTGTTTGGTTGATTATTTTTATGATTATCTAATCCAGTCCCTTCTGTGTTAGTTCCTTCACATAAATTAGGTTACCTCTATCATTTATCGTGCATCTACTATTAGATTTGCTTTAATATAAGTGTTCTCACTGCATCTCTCATTACCGTAACAACCTTTATCGCGCCGATATTCGTTCGTTATACAATGTATCTGATCGCGTTTGCTTTCCTGACGCCTCACTGTTCGCTAGATAGGCTATCTGGAGAGGATCACAAACAGTCTTGCTTTTTCAAAATTTGGGCCGCAAGGTTGAGATGAGCAGTATGCTGGCTTTATGTTTTGACAAAGTCACATTCGAGGTAATCTGAAATTGCCTCAGTTCCTCCTGTATGTCTAGTTAGGGCCCTAGAATTTTACCACTTTATGCCGAGGACATTACCGTCCTCAGTTGTCCTCGTTGCCCGGTGAGTTTCACGACAGGATCGCTGAGATTATGTGCGCTTCTCCCTCGCATTACGAGCACATACAATATAATCAATACTAAATATGATATATAATTAATATATATTATTGGTATACTTAATTAGGATACTATTATTACCAATCCGACCATTATATATTATTAACTAGTATATAGTATATATATATAAATTACTATGATTAAATATTTTAAACTTATTTAACCGGCATGTCACTAACGTATACTATTAATTATAAGTAAGTAAATAATAGTTGGATGTACGAGAGTTATATACTGAGAGGCTAGAAGTAAAGGTTGGAGGAATAGTGAGAAGTATGGTAGAAGATGTGTGAGTAGTAGAGTGTGGTGGATAGGAGTGTGTCCAAGAGAGATGAAACGGGAGATTCATTCAAATGACGGGTGACATTGTGAAGATGACAAATTTGAGAGCAAAATTCACTTTCTATGAGATTGTACTGAGGAAAGAGCTCAGGTATACGTGCTTCGTTACTAGGGTATGACTTATACGACTTGGAGTCACCTATGAGGGATAGGTAAGATACCCATAGTACTCGTGACACCGGATTCCCACATTATCAAAACGACGGATGAGCCTGACTTACCCTTATTTCAGAGGAACATTAATAAATTAGGAACTAGGTAGCAGAGTATAGCAAATATGATTGTTCAGAGAGTGAGCGCAACAGGCCGCTGCTCGTCTAATGCGCGGCAACACTCCCGTAAAATGCGACATTGTCCGCCCGACCACCAATTCATCTTCCTTTGCTATTATGATCTGGACTAGCACATAGTCTGATTTGTATTTGTAAAGAGATAAGTATTTTACAGGTAGACGCAAATCCGTGCTACTTAAAGTTTTTTTAATATTTCCTTCTAATTAGGAGAGACTTTTAAATAAAAATTTATTCCTGTTCTTCTTATTCTATGACAAATCTAACTGTCGGTATCAAATAGCAGTTTATCATCCAAACTTTCTTTCTAGGACACCTTACTATATTATCAATAGGGAAAAGGGGGAAAGCCAATGAAACTACTCAAATTATAGTTCGCAAAGACTGATATTGCTCAATTTGAAATATTTATATTTTTTATCTTTTCATTTCTCAACTCTTCTATAGCGTGACTCTTACTTGGAGTCTCAAAGACTAAAAATAGCCTCTCTATACCTTCTCCTATGGCGATTTTCCAGGGTCAATAATCACTAAAAATATAGTTCCCCTGTTCTTTGTGTCTTGGGCCACAGAGAGGCACTTGTATTGGCCAAGTACTCAGCGGGCTTAAACCGTCTGTGTCAGCTGATCGAGACGAGCATCCAGAAGCGTTTGCGGGCAGCTAGGCGTGAAGTATGTAGGTATAACTCTCCATTAGAAGGGGTCTTACATCGCCACAAAAGCTGAGTTCACCCTTCAAGAGGCATTAGGAAGCGTAATATAGTTTAACGAAAATAAAAATACCCATAAAGAGATCCACTGAACTCTTAAGTACCCACATTCTACAAATTTTTAATTACATAAACTTACACCCAACAGCTGTGCATCTGAATAACTATTACAACATTAGCCAATTCCTTTCACATAGCAGTCTCTTACTCTACTTATATTCATTTCCACTTTATAACTTAATGCTTCCCTATACTATACCATCATATCTTTTCTATCTATATATTACCTATCATTCACTAACTTATATCTCTCATATATACTCTCTACACTAACTCAATAAATACCTCTATTTAAACTACCTATATTTACCTATATATACTATATCCTCTTCTTATACCTAGCGGTCTCGTATTCACCTGCAAAACATATAATCTAGTTATATAATAATTTTATGTGATTAAC
>JABUQX010046558.1:0-5000 GCA_015478945.1 Trachelipus rathkii
TAAACAGGCTCAGGAAGAAAGCTGCTTCGACATAGAAACACGCATTTAAAAAACTCCTCGCGTAACATAAAGCATCTGAAAAAATAAAGTGTGTTGCAGAAGGAGGAGTGGTTTTCCTTCTTTTCTCAGTTATTGCTCCTCTGATTACCAAGTTGATATCTTCATAATGAAGAATTGTCGCTGTAATTACCGTTAACGAGTATGGAAATGAATGTAATTCACTGTCTATCGTTGCAGAGGCCCACACTCACCTACACAATCACAGCCTACGGGGTGGTGTCCCTCACTGCAATTTTTCCATAATATCATCAGCAAACTTTCTCTCGAGAGAATCAGCCTTCGTTTTTGTGCTGCACAAAGGTCAGCAGTTTGGATCTTTTTTTGAACAGTATAAGCAATTACGAGCAAGAGTTTTCGGTCGGATATTAAATTCATTAACATCCTATAGAAGCGATCTAACCGAGCAATGCAAATTATTTAGTCTCAGGATTTGCTCTAAAGGAACTAAAATAAGTCTTACGTAGGACAATTTCTCACAAGAAGTAAGTAAAACCTGAGTGAAGTTAGAAGTTAAATTCCCTGAGGGAGAGCTGCCAGCCAGGGCTCGCAGATCAGTCACTCTCTATATATTTTAAAGACAAATTAGCTTGAATGAGTTATAGTCAAATCTTATTTGATGATGAATAGTTTTAAAGGTCGAACATTTGGACTTAATAGTCTGATCTCTCACGCATTGAAGAAGAGGTCCGCGGTGTGTGTATCAGGATGTTTCAATCAGAAAGCTCTCGACTTTTTTCCACGCTCTTTATTTGAACCGCAGATTACAGCTTGGATGATATTTCTAAACGCCAAGGCCCGTTCTATCCTTAGATCTCCTTCGAAAATTCAAACGTGTGTAAAGGATAGAATAAGAAAAACTACTCTTTTAATGGATTATTCTAGTCACGGCGTGTTATTATATTATTAATTCAAATTAGGTAATAAGTATATTATCGTATAGAGTATAATATATTTTAATATATACATTATATATATATATATGGTAATATATATATAGATTTATATATATAAATAATATATTTGTTATTGTTCTAGTTTGCTCACTTGTGAATGAATAAATAAATTCATCATATTAATCACTATGTTTGTAATTTGCCTACCATGATATATATAATTTTAATTATTATATATTAATATATATATATATTATTATATTTTATTTTTTTTTTATTTATATATATTAAAATGTTTTTTACTCGCTCATGCGACCATGGAGTTGTAAGGAATGGTTGATAATTTATTACTGTGAAGCCTAATAGCTATGGTAGGTTCACAAGGTTTGCCCGAGGTTTCGACATCTGGACGGAAAGAGTCTGAAGCATAAGAATGTTGAGGAGCTTTATCTGCATAACTGTTCGCAGAAATTTCCTACCGAAAACCGTAAGCCCTTTTATGTGTGGATGGCAAGTTATTTATCCAATTTTAATTTACAATTGATGGTATTTAACAACTTTTATTATGGTTAAAACCTTAAAAGAAAAAGTCAGGTACTGTATCTGAGGCTCTTTTGTGAGTGGTTGACAACGATGGCCAAAGATCTTTGTGGACTGACCGAGGCAGTGAGTTTCTAGGCCGTGAATTTCAAGAATTAGTTAAAGAGCACGACATGCGGTATGTACCAATACATTTCTCAGTGAATTAAAGCAGCATTTTTCAGCGTACTGAATCAAGGAGAATGCACCTTTTACGTACCCGCTCTTTTGAATGAAGCACTTTTAAGTTATATGACATACTACAAGCTTGCTCTTTCTGGTATAATAGATTCTTCCTTATTAAATCTACCCCTAAAATGTCGAAATAAAGCCATACGATGTGTTCAACGTATGGGGCAGGAAAATAAAGTATAATTGCGGGATATTTTGTTGTGTGCTTAGCGATTATTGTTTGTGTTTTTTTGTTTTATTAGCTTTTTTTTTAGAAGTAGAACTGGGATTTTTCACAGATTTTGTTTCAAAGTCACATTGAAGACTTCCCTACCCTTTCTAAATTATATTATGGTGATTTATTTTTTTGTTGTTTTTATTTAATTTTTGTACAAAAGGGGAATACCAAAAATATACGCTCAATCCTGAAAGTAATGTGTATAAAATTGAAAAGATAATAGGCTCGAAAGGAAAGGGGCGGAATAAACAGTACTTGGTTTAATAATGGGTAGTTTTATGGATATTGCCGAGCAAGTTTAACTCGTATATATTTTATTGAAATTAAGAATCAAATGCAGTATCATCGAGACGGCGAGTGTTTCTTTTTTGTACAGACATGCCTAGACTCGGTTCTGTCGGCTCGATGAATCTACCATCCTGATATAAGCTTTTCAGACTCCACGACAGAGTTACTACCCTATTGACATTGAAAGAAGACCGTTTATGACAGTCGGGCTGTGTTTGAGTGATATAAAACAGAGGGAAAAAGTCCCGCAAACCTTTTATGGTGAAATTGTTTACCCAGAATGGTAAGATTTGTGTTGAAACTAATTGGAGTGAAGACACAGTGTGCTATAACCCGTGTCACTTTGGGTACAAGAGATACTTTTATGAAAAGAATTGTAATTAAGGGAAATCTATGAAGTCCAGTCCTGCAAATGTCAGTTATTAAATACCGCTTTTAGGCGTAATAGTAACTATGTGTAGAGATCTAATTTACAATACAGATATTCATCCCTCTGATGATGAAGTATTAATTACTTTTAGATTCAACGGCTGGCATTAACCTTAGAGATATTGACGTAGTTTTCACTCAGGGAGATCGTCATGGCAACCGGAAACACGTTCATGATACGTGATGAGGCTGGTTTTTAATGTCCTCCATGATGGTACCTACTATTGCTTGAAAAGGATTATGGAAACAGAGATATAGAAAATGAACATATAACCAGGAAGAATTAATCGAAACGAGCCAAGACAGGGCGGGTGTTACATATATTGTATCACCTCCGAAGTGCTCAAAATCCTGGTATGGATATGTTACATACATAGTGGCAACACCGTATGTGGTGTGATACTACCAGCTCTCTGTCTTGAGGGTTAGTTATTTCTCAGAGAGTAACTAATAACATCCCAATGCTGACACTATCTTCTCAGGAACAGGTCTCGATCGGTCTAGAAGAGTACATATAGGCCTGAGGTCGGCCATACCCATTTACAAGTGGCACATTGATTGTAAAGTCCACATTAGAAAGAAACGACCTCAACAGCTATAAAATGATGGAACATTTTTTAATCAGAATTGAAAATCTCATCTATATGCTACTGGAATTCATTCAAGAAATAGATGACTCTGCAGGATATATAAGGGACATAATCAATTGCATTTTTTTCATTCATTGGTATACTCTTGCAGTGTAAAGACAGTATAGGAAAAAGCTCCAGCTACATAAGTAATAAGCTGGACGAGGTATTCATTGGGATCGAAGAGATACAGACAGGGATACGTCTTGTTGGATTTTTCCAACTAAGTACCTGCAAGCGCCATCCCTGTGCTTTGAAGAGGGGGTGAATATTAGGTAAAAAAAGCTATAAGAACAGGTCTCCCCGACGATGAAAGATTATAGCACAGGAGGCATCCTCGTGCTTCATTTAAAAAGCGGATTGCCGAGGTTTCCGCGAGATGCTCAGATGAGCGTTAAACGAAAATAAGACAGTTAAAAATGAAGCGTCAGGTAGGTCTAAAGTTAAAGGACGCAGAGTTCACAAGTAGGAAAAGCCCAAAGTCCGAAGAGGATCTGAAGAGAAGCCAGGTCCGCAAGAAATCACATGCGGAAAAACCTAAGGCTAAAAGGCCAAGAATCTACAGGACGTATTGAGTATTCACCAGTTTAATACTTAGATGGTTATCTTTACACTACAACTTTCGGCTAACATGTATATAAGTAGACCACATATGAAGCTTTGTTCATTATTCACCCTAACACGCCCCGACCAAGACTGCATTTCCTTATCCTGCTAGTCCAGCTGCTCTGCAAGATTTGAATGGATCTCTTCTCGATATCGCTACACAGATTAGCGTTGAGCGACAGCATATCAGCATTAATCCACACACTCGATACCAGCAACTGACGTTCTTTAGAGTTCAACCAGGCACATCAGACCATATCTAGATCCATCTAATGTATTTCTATATATTTAAACGAAATTGAGCAACCCTGATGGTACGACCTTCTAACAGTGACGACCACATAGGTATACAGAGTGATCCTATATCTTGTTTTAACAGATTATGTTTACCTCCAATAAACTTCGCTCGGCACTTCGAAGCAGCTAGTATCTATATAGAAGCTACATAGAACATCCACTGAACTTTTCTGATGATGCTAAGCAGTCTCATCTTCAGCATGTGTTTTTTACAGCTTCAAAGATGAGGCTACACATGCAGCTAAAGCTGCTAAAGTCATAAATAACACTTACGAATTCTACGGTCGTTTAAATGGTGATATATTCTCTCAGGAAAGACTTATTATACCATCTGTAGATGCCAGAATCCGCTTATCCCGTTCAAGTCCGAAATTCGCACTTAAAATAAAAAGTGATCCTAATGCTACAACTGCATGTCCAGAACCTATCTTCAAACTGCTAGAGGCTTTTCTCTATGTTAGAAAGGTGAAGTTATTTCCCCAAAGGCATTTGGAAATTGAGAAGTCGCTTTTAACAACCACAGCCAAGTACCCAATCAGAAGAGTGGAAACCAAAGTATTTAACTTCACTCCGGTTATCAAGATACAGTTTCCAAATATTGGTTTAGCGGAAACTACCCTCAAAAGAGTAATATGGAATTGTCTAGAACACGATTGCATATTCAGGTTCATTATAGAAAAATCACCATATAAATTCGCCCCTTCAACCATATAAGGGGCAGGGTGTCAGTTTACATATGTGAATGGGCAAGCCATACGGACGTGATTAGTGAAATTGTCTATTAATGGGATTACAATCCTTCTATGCTCT
>JABUQX010046558.1:17500-23569 GCA_015478945.1 Trachelipus rathkii
TAAAAAAACTGATACAGAAAAGAAGTCATTTAAGTTAAGGAAAATTCTAGGTTGCTCAGGCCGAATTTGTCTATACCAATATGAGATCGTTTAGCTATAATAATGATATTGAATGACTCACTATGGTGTGCCTAGATATAAGTAAGTAGATTACGCGGTGATATCACGTATATAGGTATTATAATACTATTAGTCTTTCACGGATATGATACGATACTATATAGAGTATTCGATATATATATATTATATATAGAATATATAGCTAGCATATATAATATAAGTATTATAGTTAATTTATTATAGGAAACAGGTGTTACAGGATAATAATTAATTGTATATTTAATAAATATAAACTACTATATATATATATAATAAGTAAGTAGGTATACTATATAATCATAATAGTAAGTATATTACAGTTGTCACGCGAGTGCCAATAGATAGTAATTTATATTAGTACTTATATATAATATATCATTATATATATACTATATATTATTATTAAAATATTAACGTATATACTACTACACACTGTACACGTTACTATATATATATAACATATAAGGGTTGAGCTTGCTCATCATAGTAGTGATGAAGGCTCTTTAGTATACTCTATAATAACGCAGTGTATATATATACATTATGCATATAGGTTCGTGTATATATGATTAGTAACTCATATATTATGATATTATGATTATAATTATATATAGTATATACATTAGTATATTATATATTGGCATCACTCAAGACCTATTAAAAACTGAGCTCATTGTAAGTACCGCTATACGAAAGTAGACTCTCTTGTGTAAGTACACTGACAAGAACCGCACTAAAGGTTATTTGAACACTTTCTGCTATATGAAGAATTATCCGAAACACAATAAATCAAGATTTTTCAGAGGTACATATTAATTAAATTAAAAATATATTTCTAAAATACATATGAAACGATAATTATAGTTGTCTCATTTCAATTTTCAAGAGGACAAAAATTATATATCGAATATATGAAATTTAAATATATCATACTATAAGGTACTACTAAGTAGTATACGTATATACTATAGATATATATATAATATATGATCATATCAAAAAACACACATATATACAATATATATATAGTATAGTTATACCTATTCTATAAAGTATATTAATAACACATATAACGTTAATATATATTAGTGACAATATTTAGGGCTACTCTATATAGTATATTTAATATAGTATAGATATAATATATATCATATAAAGCATATAGATCTTCGACGACAGTCAGATCATATAAATATATATATATATAAGTATATTATATATATAATATACAAATATATAGTTATTATATATAATATATATAAGTATATATATATATATATATAATACTATATATATAATAGTATATATACTATATATACGTAGTAGCGTTATGATAGTTAAGTACTATTACGTATTGCTACTCTACGCAAAGCAAAATGTCCCTGAACTCGTTCTGTCTCAGCGACGATCGATACAGTATATCCGATAGCACAGGAGATATTTTTCTCGAGTATAGAAAGTCAATTTGCTATTGTTTACTAGTTTATCGTTAAAATATTCTAGCCTCTCAATGTGCATTTACATGGGAGGAAAAAGTTTAAATTATTTATTTAAAAAAAGAGAAAATTTTGTTTTGAAAAATAAAGAAAATTCTAAAATATCATAGATTTCGTTAACAGCGTTTGTAATTTGGTTTTTAATAATTTTCTTAAGAAGATAGGAGAGGAAAGAGAAATAAAGAACTTGAAATATTCCGAAAACCTATCATCTGTCCGCTGCTTTTCTACTAACGGAATGATCCTCAACATTCAAAAGTAAAAAAAATATTGCGAATGAATTAATCGCATTTTATGCCAGATTCTTTGATCTACAACTTTGTTTGTTTACTTTGTAGCCGACAAAGAAAAGTCAGTATGTAGGCGCTTATATGAATCACTTTATAGGCTTTTGAGTGACGTAGGTATGTTGCCAAGAAGGTATGGAGTCTATTCTTGATTTTTTTAGTTATTAATATATATAATAAATAGTGATATATATATAGTTATATCCTATATATATATATATGATATTATATTATATTAATATAATCAGAATATAATATCTATTACTGAGTATATATATAATGATATATAGTTATATATATACTATATATTAGTTATATTATATGATAATATTATATGGGTAATAAGATAATTAATGCATAATTATATAATTAAGATATATTCATATAACACTAATCACAGCAATATATTATATGAGGTATATAATATTGATAATACACCTAAGGTATTATATATTATATATATATATAATATCTATAATTATAACAATAATACCTATATACTATTAAATCTCACCTATATATATATACTATATTATAGTAAATATAATATATAATATTATATATATATATAGTATAAAATATTAAACTTATATAGTATGATATATGATCGCTCAAGCGGCTACTTATAGTTATATTATAATATACTATATATATATATATCATAAGCTATTACGTAATATTACATATAATATCATAGATATATAACTATACTAAATAAATCGTATATTATCAGAATTGTATATATATATATATAAGTGTAGATACTATTATACAAAAGAAAATATATATAGTATATAATATATATATATCATAATATATATACTATATATATATATAATATATAGTGATACACTAGTAGATATAAATACTTAATTATATATATACTATAAAATGATAATAATAGTATATATAATAGTAGTAATTACTATATATTATAATAGTACATATTATATATACTATATAGGTATAATTTTATATATATAGTTATTAGTAGTATAGATAACAACTATTATAATATTTCACGGGTATATATAGTGTAATATATAGTAGTGCTATGACACAGTATTATAATTACTAAATATGTATAGTACGTCTACGTAACTGTTATATAGTATTGAAATCCATTCACAGGAAATATCATATTATGATAATATATAGCTAATTAGCTAATATAATAACGTGATATTACTATAATATATAATAATACATATATATCATTATATATATAGTGATAATAACTATAGTATTATTAATATGAAAATAAAAAGTATACTTAATTGTAATATATAATATATATAGAGCAGATAGGAAATGGATTGATATAACATTAGACGAAAAGGAAATAAATAAATTTTCAGTTTCAATTACATCTTCTTTCAGACGAGGATACTAGAACTGTTCATGAAAATTTAGATGTGTTTCTCACGATAAGTATTGGCAAAGGTGAGTTAGTACGTTAAACTTCTGGTTGCTGTAGAAAGTGTGTTCAGGTGTGAGCCTATAATTGCAGTAAAGAACCTGGATTATTCTAAGGTGCTGTGTATTGACGTGGTCAAAAGTCATACAAAGTTTTTTCACACAAATATTTTTCAAATATCGCGGCTCGGACTTCACGGATATCATCACGTTCACAAGATGTCAATAGCAATATTATTGAAGCTGAGTTTCTGAGAAAATTCCAAAATTATACGGAAGTTGAAGCAGCGAGTTCAAAGCACAGTCGACCAACGGGCGCTAAATCGCCTCTAGGTCAGTCAGCTGCTGATACTGGAAGAATGCTCTATTAAATCAGCACACGCGAACCACACCACTCTACGAAAATATCGCATCATACGGATCTAGGGACGCACACACTATCGCACACCAGCTACTTATTGATATATAAATTATATAGTATATAATATATTATTATATACTATATATATAGTTATATTATAATATAATGTCAGTATATATATATATTTGAATTATATATATAATATATGTAGAATAGTAAAAAATAACGAGCCTTACCCAAATTTACTGTAATTATATATATATACTGATTGTATATAGTAATAATTATTAGTGATAGTATCTCACATAATAGTTAGCCTTAATGAGACTAGGGTTTTATCTATTACTTGTGTGCTATGGCGGCGGCTCGTATCAGACTTGCTGTTTTCTATCTATCCAAAATAATCGGGATTGCTCTATATATCGAATATTCGTTCTCGAGGTCGTAAACCCATTATCACTATTTCTATATAGATAGATCTAAGGCCGCACTTGGAAACAAAATAAGCCGGGTCATTTTAAAAGGCTAACAGTTCCTCGGTAGAAGGCAGGACGCGGTGTTTTATATTGCTGTCTCAAAGTATGATCATGATAACGGTCCCAAGCATTTTTTAAACCATTTATTTTAGTGACCTTTGAATATTAAATTAATGTGATTAATACATACATATTTGCAATGACAATGCACTTAACAGCATTTTGTAAGCAATTTTTAAGCAAAACATAACGGTAAACAAGAGAATATTCTATTCTAAATGAAAGAAATATTCAATAGTACAACGAACAAGAATTCACTGTAATTCTTTGTCTGATGTTTCACTTTGTTCTTCAAAGAATAGATGAAAAATGTTCATAGTTAAATATATATATATTATATATAATTATATATATACATATATACTATAGTAATATATATATATATATATATTATAACTATATATATATATATATATTATATATTATAATAATATAATATATACATATATATATATAGACTATAATATACTATTATAAATATATATCATATATATATATAATAACGTTATATATAGAATATATAATATATATATATATAATTATATATTAACAATACTATGTATAATTAATATAAAATCATAGTATATAAATATAGAGTTAGAAAGATTGGTATATAACTAGACTTTTGCAGTAGGTAGGGGACTTAGTCTATTTTACAGGAATAGTGTCGGAGGACCAGTGCTCATATTTTGATGTAAACTCATATCTCTGATAACCAGCACAGTAACCACGTAGATACCCTAGACCTTTCGACCGATTCTTTTGACCGATTTTTTGAGAGTGGAGAGAGCCTCAGGAGAGGGCCGGTGGGAATGATCTGGTATCTGCAAATTTGTTACGAGCCTTGCCCATTTATGTGACCTCTTTGCAGAACTGCTCCTTTGACCAGCCAGATACCTTTCTTTTGAGCTGCCTGGTCCGACTAAAAAAGACGAAATATTTTTCATAACCCTACGAATCGTGACTGATATCCCTTCGGTGTTATTGCGGCTTCGGAAACTGGACTTTAACTGGCCTATGAGATGCACTAATTATTCTTTTCGAGGCCCCCTTTGGTCCCCTTCCATGGTCATATTTTGGCCCACGGGTATTTTTGGTAACGTTACGATGTAGGGCGCTGGGCATCAACTAATGACGCGACGCGGGCACTTTAGGGAATAACTAGCCTGCACGCGGAGACGCTAAAGTGTTTTTCGGGTCAATGATGCGCATAACACCGTGAAAACCATGTGTGCTAAGATTTTTTTGGACAACGGGACCGTAAGAGGTGGCCCTTAGAGATTTCTCGTATTTTTCGTGAGATACAACAGTGACCCTAAGTGGTTTTACTGTGAGGCGTGCAACGCTACCTGAGAACAAGCGCCAAACAAATAAACCCGAAACCAACGCCGTGCTGCCACGAGTTTCGCCCAGATAGAACCGGCACGTTGAGAACAGTCGCGAAAACGGAGTGAAATTAGCTTTTTGCTGAGAGAGAGACATGAAAATATCAGCTCAACATGGCTTGCGTATGATCCGTGTGACCTAGGAATCTAGTACGACTGTCCTGGATAGGCCTACTCATGGACTGCAGCGGCGGCAGGGAAGATATGGCACAGTCGTATAGTGCCCGTCAGGGAACGTGCGAGCACCACTGGACACTGGACGACTGGCGGAATCGAGGACTTGGACACAGGGGACGTTAATAAGAGTCCCCTGGACAGATTCGGATGTCTACAAACGCTGCACTAGTTACCTGAGTCCACAAGGACTCATTTGTGATTGCAATATGATGCCCGTACCAAGCTGGGTCTATCGTGGCAGGACTATGCGACATAGGACCACTAGGAGAGCCTACATTGTCACAAAGTGTGAATGAACTTATGCACTAGAAC
>JABUQX010046559.1:0-10000 GCA_015478945.1 Trachelipus rathkii
ATAAAATTAATAAAGAAATAATTACTTTGCGAATTTTCAAAATGAAAAAGTTTGTGAGGTCGGAATTATGGCTGCACACACGCGGATACGCAGAAGGGTTAAGTACATAAAGGCTCTGACTCTACAGTTATCAAGATAGAAATGTGTGAGTATGATATAACACTCACATGATATTTGAAATCAGAGCTCTCTATATCAATGGCCTAAACAGACACTGCAGCCATAAAAGAATAAACATACTTGAGGAATGGTGTGAAGAATAATTATTAGAAAATGGCTCAGAACACTTCAACCATCTAGGGAACTTGATTTAGTAAAAAGTTATAATCCTTTCAAGATAATAATATAAGAAATATATAACGAGATTATAGAATATACAAACTCACAATATCAAGTAGGATTTCACGTGGGATAAATGTAAAAACCATGTTTTTCTCTGCCACACAATTATAGAAATCGAGAAAGATATTAAAGAATTATATTTGCTCACAAGACAACCCTTTCACCAAGCATGAAGGTTTTTATTTTTGACAGTATTGATTGGTTGAACGTCTTTCAAAATGAAAATAAGATATTATAGAGATAGGGTAAAATTATTTTTTATATTAAATGGATAGGAAGTGTTAACAGAGAACGTAATCTATTAGAATGAAAACGACAGGATAAAGTAGTTTGACGGATAAGAAGAGAACCCTTGAGATACACTACACTTGAGTTTTGCTAGATTTAAAATGTATGAACAATGTGATCGCTTACAACTTAAGGTGTATAAATTAAGAAGAGACCAGAATAGACAAAATTCAGAGAGATAAGGTATTAGAATACTGAAAATGGAAAGTTAGTTTAAAATCGAGAAGCACTTTTTTGTTGCCTAGATTCGATAAATCTGAAAAACCCTTAGCTTATACAGGGACAAAACACCATATTGCAAAGGATCAAGGTTGGTTGAGAATAAGAGAAAAAGTAGAAATAAATCTCGGAGTATTAAGAATGGCACTCCGCTGGGTTAGGTTACGCAAATCTATATAAGTAATCCGCACTGAACTCCGGGGACCACTGGAATTTAGCATAACTTAATTTTTTACTCGAGCTACACCTGAGGACTACATCTTTATTTTAGATAATCTCTTATAAAAAAGTGGAAAAACTTGCATGGAACTTCTCAATATATATAAAATAAAAGAGTTAATTAATATATAATATAAATAATCTTTTATTTTAATTCACTTCCTATTTTCAATATAAATTTTTCAATATTTTAGTAATGAGTTTTTATTTGAGTATTATTGTTTGCGTTTTTCTCAAAATTTATTTTTTTCCCATATCACTGAGATAGAAAAATCATTAAAATAAAAATAATGATTTACGTTACCTAATAATATATAACATTGATATAAATACATTATTCCAGAATACTTTCCATATTGACCCTTTTACTAAAAATAGAAAAGATGTCTCAGAGTTTCACATTATGTGTTGAAAAATGTCTCAGAGTCTTACCTCATGTATTGAAAGATATCTCAGATTATCACGTAGATTATATTTTCTTTCTTAACATCCTCTCCTTTTTATTCCCAAGAACTGGGAAGTAAAGGTGCGTGACAAGCATGGAAAAGAAAAGAGATAGAAGAAAGTGCACAAAAGTCGAAAAGATAGCCCAGCCTTACCGCCCCCTCTGTGCCATTATTAGTAAGAACTCGTCGCAGTCAAGAAATCACCCTAGAGCTTCACGGAACGCGACGGACCCTCACTGTGGTAAATCGTCGGTGTAAGGGTTCATCCTTAACCCAGGTGGGCCACCCACCATACCCCTCTACAAAACCCCAGCCATTTACTCCTATAAGCACCCTTTATTCTCGCCTCCGGCCAAAACTCATTTCTCTCCTTCAAAACATTCGTTTACCTACCTCAATCCACTTTTTCTTCGGTTTCGCCAGCCGGTCGGTTCCCAACAAACACTCCTCTATACATCCGCTTAACCAACCGACTATCATTCATACCTTTAACACATGACCAAACCATCTCAACAACTTTCATTTATTCTCTCGTTATCCCTTTCTGCACACCACACAACTCTACAATACGTTCATTCCTCATTTTATCATTCTTCTCACACCTACACTCCCCTAAGATTGTCTATCTGAACACATTGAACTTAGATCTATCCTTCTTATTCCCAGATCCATATGTCTCACTACTAATACCAATAACACAGGTAAAACATACCCTCATGTAAGACCCTATCGCACTCAAGACTCTAGTCCCTTTAACATTCACCAATATTTAATTGCACCAGCCACCTTCCTGCCATTCACACACACTTTTTTTACCACACTCTGCATCAATCCGTTCCATTCTCAATCAACATATACCTAATATTTAAACTCAGAACAACTTGTTCAGCTGCTCACCAGTCTAGCATAACTTCACACTGAGGTGACTATCCTCACTCACAACCAATAACCTTACTGCTTTTCTAACGTTTATTTTCAAACCCCTCCTTTTAAACACCTTTACATCTCTCTACCAAATGCCTCTCAAACTCCCTTCAGATTCGCCACACAAAAACCAAATCATTCCGCATAATAATAGGTAGGGCACCGCCTTCCCTCATCTCCATTCTCATCATTCTAACACCAATTTCCTGCCACCGGCCCACCTCCTAATATCTTTCATAACACTATCCATTTACCGGGGAATTGAATAACCAATGGAGACATAACACATACCCTAACTCACTCCGCTATTAAATACTAAAAACC
The DNA here is from genome assembly GCA_015478945.1 of Trachelipus rathkii. Classification (NCBI taxonomy): domain Eukaryota; kingdom Metazoa; phylum Arthropoda; class Malacostraca; order Isopoda; family Trachelipodidae; genus Trachelipus; species Trachelipus rathkii. The sequence continues at coordinate 2,763 of JABUQX010046559.1, forward strand.
AATCACTTTTGACACCATTATTCTTCCACGCTTCACTATCGTCAATACATACATACTTTTGAATTCCATTCAGAAGCCTACCACTAACACCATATATCAATAACACTGCCATTGAGCTTCCCTAATATACCCCTATCATACGCCTGTTGCAAATCCATAAAACGCTAAATTACAATTTATTCTTCCTTCTGCCTCATTTTCTCAATCCATTTGTCATCAATGTAAAGATTCTGATCCACATATCCTGCTACCACCTCCTTAAGCGCACCTTGTTCTTCACCAATCAGTCTTCCAGTCACTCGACGCAACTCTTTTGTTTTTTCGACCAAAATTTTAACCAGCAATATATGCTTCCCTACAATCCACTCAATTCAACTAATTCCCTATAATTTCTACAGTTCCCCTTAATCTCCCTTACCTTTATACAGTGGTACTATCACTGCTCTCCTCCAATTCCTCGGAACTATACCACACAATAATATAATATATATATAAATATTTATATATAATAGATATTATATATATATATATCATATATATATATATATATATATATATATATATATATATATATATATATATATATATATATATATATATATATATATATATTATATATATATATATATATATATATATATATATATATATATATATATATATATATATATAAGCTAATGCATTTTTTAATTTCGCACCTTAATATGTATATAAATACACTTAACCCCTATTTTATTCACTTATGATAACTCAAAGTACATTTAATTTAAAACTTTTTATTAAAAAATGACAGATTATATTTATATATTCTCTTTGAATCCTCCTAGCTTTCGTGGGGTATCCCTCCACCTCTTTCAGGGATTTCCAAAGAGAGAATGTAGTTGTTGTAAAGTGTGGAATTTTTTTCCATTTGTAGGGTTGTTCTGACATTCAGCTTTCGCCATGTCGTTCCATATATTTGTAAGCTTTTTTTCTGCATGAGTTTGATAGTTTTAGGCTTTCGTTAATTGTTTCGTCTATAACATAATTACCTCTGTCTCGGTTGAAGTTTTCTGTATTTTTTATTATATAAGCTTCGTAAAATTTTCTATATTTATGGTTGTTTATTGTTTGTATTTTCTGGTTATTTTCGATATTGATGGGATGGCCATTGTTAATTTGGTGCATTACTAAGGGAGAGTTACTATTATAAGTGCGTATATCGTATTTGTTATTGATACATCCTTCTGTTAAAATCTATCGTCTCACCTATATATTTATCATTACATGATTTACATGGAATTGCGTAAATTGCTGCATTACTATTATTGTTGATTTTGTGTTTTAATAAATTATTAAGTTTATTGTTTTTGTTATTATGTTTAGATTTTGCTGTTTTGTAATTTATATCTGTATTGATTGTTAGTGTTTGATTGATTTGTGTTATCCCAAGTGAATAAAATAGGGGTTAAGTATATATATATATATATATATATATATATATATATATATATATATATATATATATATATATATATATATATATATATATATATATATTATATATATATATATATATATATATATATATATAGTATATATATATATATATATATAAAAGGATAAATAAAACGATGTCCGTACATTATATATAGTCCTTATATTACATTGCAAAATTATATATAATGAGAAGAATATTCCGTTCTTGAAGGTAAGAGAAAATAGTTACTATGAAGGTAAGAAAAAATAGAGTTGCTATTAAGGTGGGAGGATTCAGACAAGATATAGGAAGTGTTAGGAAAATAGTTAGTGGGGATGTAGAGGCGAGGAGGGAGTTGGGATACAGGTTGGCCCCAGGGGGTAAATAGGAATAGTGACTCACCTAGGCAGGAATATGAGAGGGAAGGCTAAAATAGTAATAATAGGTCTGTAGGTGATGGAGAGTTTGTAGTAATAGAAAAACAAGATTACGATCTCGAAAAACAGGTTTGAATGTCTTCCAGATGGGGAGCGATCAGAGAGGGCCAATGGTAATGTTGAGTTTTCTAAAGGGAAGGCTAAGGCATTTCTAATTGGAGACTCTATGATACGATACCTAGATAGGACTTTTCAAAATAAGAATAAAAGGAAACGATTGAGAGTATGTTATTCAGGTGTCAGAATGAGTGATATTTTGAGTAGGATAGATAGAGAGCCATTAATATAAAATTTACGAATGAAAATGTGATTGTGCATGTGGGTACAGATGATATAGGACATAGAAGATCAGAAGAATTATAGCAGATTATAGGAGGTTGATAAGCTAGTGGAAGAAGGTGCATGCAGGTCAGGAATGGGGAAGTAGGGCTCTAGGTGTAAATGAAAGGGTTAGGAAATTGTTTTTCAGAAAATATTAGATTTTTGGATTTGTGGAGAGAATTTCTGGACAAAGATCTTTTTGCAGTAGACGGAGTTCACTTGAGTTGTAAAGGTGTTGAGCTTTTCAGTGCCAGTTTGGAGACTTTTCTATCAATAAACTAGGTAAAGTTAGGGGTGATGGGTTAATCTTGATATGAATAATTATAGCAATGGAAACTGTAATAGTGGTGAGACAAATAAAACTAGCGTTGTTACAGGTTCAAATAAAGTTGTTATCAATAAAAGTAACAGCATTTCAAATATCAAATGCTTTTGCACAAATGCTCATAGCCTTAGAAAAAAAAAGATGAGCTAATTAGTTATACCAAAAAGGAGAATCTAGACATTATTTGCATAACTGAAGCATGGGTGAATGAAGAATTGTATAGACTCCTCTCAGGAATATGAAATAGACGGATATTCACTTTATTTATACCAGCGTAAAGGAAAGAAGGGTGGTGGGGTAGCACTTTATGTTAAAAGCAATATTCAAACTGTGTTAATGACTGACATTAAAGCTAATCATGATATTGAATCTGTGTACAATAAACTATATTGAATAGGGGCATTTTATAGACCTCCTAGCCACAGTCAAGAATTAGACGCGGATATGGTGAAAGAAATTGAGACAGTATGCCACAATAAAGAAAAAGGTATAGTCCTAATGGGTGATTTTAATTTTCCTGGCATTCAATGGGATTCCTTGTCTAATATGGATCATAATAGTTCTTTATTTATAAATTGTATACTAGTCAACTTTTTGAGCCAGATGGTCCATGAATCTATAAGAAACGATGCACTGTTAGAGGTAATATTAACTGACGATGTAAGTATGGTGGACGAGGTTAGAGTTGAGGAGAATTTAGGAAATTGGTGACCATAATATAATTAGATTTAACATGAATGTGAATTTATTCCCTATAATGACCAAATATTCAAAGGTTTAAATTAACTAATTGGTGAGTTTTTAAACAAATTTCGAGATATGCTTAGTATAATTGACTGGGATAAAGAGTTTAAAGACCAAAACTTTTATCATGTGGGCACATTTTATGCAAATTTTGATGAATATTCAGTCCGTATACTTTAATGAAAAACCCCTTAGGGTGGCGAAGAGAAAACCTGTTTGGTGGAATAGAGAGATAAGAGAAAAATCAACGAAAAGCACAGATGTTTTAAAATATTCAAGAGTAGTAATAAGGAGGATGATTTAGACTATTATAGGAAAAATAGAAATGAACTTAACCAGTTAATAAGAAAGGCAAAGAGAGAGAGAGAGGCAGAAATTAATTTAGCAAGGAATAGTAATAAGGACCTGAAGAAGTTTTTAGCTTTTATAAATTTAAAAGTAAGAATAGGACAATTGGTCCAATTAAAATTGATGAAAAATATAGAGTTCAGATAAGGAGTTGGTCAACATTTTCTATTCCTATTTTTGCGTCATAGTTTACTGAGGAAAGACTGGAGACTAATAAATTTGGTATGCATGTATTAAATAGACTTACAGAATTTGAATTTGAGGTAAAAGGTATTAAATCTTTACTGGACCATATTGACCCAAGTAAAGCTGCAGGTCCTGATGTATATATGGTAGAATTCTGAAGGAGGGTAGTAGCAGCATTGCAAAGGCACTATATTTGATTTTTAATCAATCTATAAGTGTCTGAGTTTAAATATTTAGGATATATATTGAATGAAAAGGGAACGGATGATGCAGAATGTAGTAGGAAAGTTGTGAATGGCAGGAAGGTGGCTGGTGCAATTAAATCGCTGGTGGATGTAAAGGGACTAGGGACTAAGTTTTGAGTGCGCTAGGGTCTTACATGAGGGTATGTTGTTACCTGTGTTAAGATATAGTAGTGAGACTATGGTCTGGAATAAGAGGTATTGATCTAAAGTTCAATGTGTTCAGATGGGCAATCTTGGGGCGTGTTAGTGTGAGAAGAATTGATAAAATGAGGGATGAACGCATTAGAGAGTTGTGTTGTGTGGTGTGGTGTGAAGGGATAAAATAAATGAGAGAATAAATGAAAGTATGTTGTTTGAGATGGTTTGGTCATGTGGAACGGATGAATGATAGTCGGTTGGTTAAGCGGATGTATAGTGGTGAGTGTGTTGGGAATCGATTGGCTGGAAGACCGAAAAAAAAGTGGATTGAGTCAGTAAAGGAATGTCTGGAGGAGAGAAATGTGTTTTGCAAAGGCGAGATGAAAGGTGCATAATAGGAGTGAATGGCGGGGGTTTGTGAGAGGGTATGGTTGTGGCCCACCTGGGCCAAGGGATGAACCCTACACTGACGATATGCCATAGTGAGGGTCCGTAAAATTAAAATACCTCTAAAGGAGTCATTGAGGAAGACATACTTTCACCACGTAATCTACACTAAAAAAAATTATTTAAATTTTTTTTTTTTTTTTTAAATAATAAAAAAAAATAACTGCAAGGTTTCTCTTATGAAATACCTCTAAAGGAGTAATTGAGGAAGACATACTTTCACCACGTAATCTACACTAAAAAAAATTATTTAATTTTTTTTTTTTTTTTTTAATAAAATAAAAAAAATAACTGCAAGGTTTATCTTATGACACTAATAACCCTTTATGTAACGTGTGTAAGTGTAAATATATATTTTTTGAAGTGACTATAAGAACATGACAAATATTACTGCTTTCTTGTTTCGCATCTTTTGTAGCTAAACTTCGTCGTCTTGGAGACAACGAGTGTCCTCTCGTACTTGCAATTGCTTGGAGTGCGGAAGACATAACAAACAAAAGATTGGTACTGCAGGAAAATGACACCGCTGATATTCAGGTAGACATTTTTTTCCCCCCCTGATATTTCATTTCTGACCACGGGGTCGGATCTCAGCAATTTGAAATATTTTTTAACAATTTTCATTTTTATTTCAGTGGGAAGCTTTTTCTTTGCCAGAATTAGATAATTTTCTACGAATATTGGAGCGAGAAGAAGGCGAATATAAGAATCAAATTAGAGATAAATATTCACTTTTAAGAAAAAGAATGCAGTGGCAACTCACAAGAATTTCAGCTATGGAGACATGCTGAATCTCGAATACTATTTTTATCATTAATTCTATTACTACTACATAATTGTTCAATTTGGTTCTCATCAAGTTTCTGTCAATTTTTCTGATAAGTGCTATTATTGATTACTTTCATAAAGTGATAGACTTTCTATTGTACATTAAAATTACTAAAACTAAATTACTTCCTATAGTTAGTTTGCCAAAAGGTTTATTATCCCAAGTTCTCCAAAACGGCAGCAGTATCTGGATTTGCTGTTGTAAAGAACCCCAACCACAGAAGATAGTTAATAAAGTTGTTGTATTTTGTTTAATTGTTATCGTTTGTCAGTAGTTAAATACGTAATTACAACAGTAATTAATTTTTAATATAAAAGATCTCTGACAATGAAGTTACCATTTGTTTTAAGAAATAATCTGCAAAGGGACCAGATTACTAAATACTCTGTGTTTTTAAGTTTAAACAACGTGACGCTTGTCTTTTTATGTTTGTCAAAGATTATATTAATCATGTATGGATCCCTGGAGTCATAAATTAGATTTTTTGTTGTCTTTATTTTACTACCTTTACAAATGGTTCTTTGTTGGCGAATCTGAAGAGAGTTTGACATGATTGGTAGAGAGATTTGGCAGAGTGTGTAAAAGGAGGGGTTTGAAAGTAAACCTAGTGGATAAGAAGTAAGGTTATGGTGTGAGTGAGGACAGTCCCAGTTGTGAAGTTATGTTAGATGGTGAGCAGCTGGAACAAGTGTCATGAGTTTAAATATTTAAGGGTATTATGTTGGATGAGAAGGGAACGGATGATGCAGTGTAGTAGGAAAGTTGTGAATGGCAGGAAGGTGGCTGGTGCAATTAAATCGTTGGTGAATGTAAAAGGACTAAGTCTGGAGTGCGCTAGGGTCTTGCATGAGGGTATGTTGTATACCTGTTTATTGTATAGTAGTGAGATATGGTCTGGAATAAGAAGTATAGATCTAAAGTTCAATGTGTTCAGATGGACATCTTAGGGGAGTGCTAGGTGTTAGAATTGATAAAAATGAGGAATAACGTATAGAGAGTTGTGTGGTGTGGAAGAAAAGGGGTAAACGAGAGAATAAATGAAAATATGTTGAGATGGTTGGTCAATGAAAGGATACATGATAGTCGGTTGGTTAAAGGGGATGAATAGTGATGAGTGTGTTGGGAACCGACGGCTGAAAGACCGAAGAAAAAGTGGATTGAGTCGTAAAGGAATGTCTGCAGGAAGAGAAATGTGAGTTTGGCAGAGGCGAGAAGAAAGGTGCATGATGGGAGAGAATGGTGGGGTTTTGTGAGGGGGTATGGTTGTGGCCCACCTGGGCCAAGGGATGAACTCTACACGACGATTTACCATATTAAGGATCCGTCGCGGTCCCGTGAAGCTCTAGGGTGGATTTTCTGACAGCGACGAGTTCTTACTAATTAATGGGCTGGGCTTTCTTTTCGACTTTTGTCATATTCTTCTGCTTTTCTTTTCCAATGCTTGTCAAGCATCTTACTCCCAGTCTTAGAATAAATAGGTTGTCTTTATATTACTACCTTTACAAATAGGGTATATTTCATTACCTTCCTATAGCAAATAAATAAAGAAAAATAAAACTGCAAATAAAAAAATATTTAGTATTAACAATACTTATTATATACATCGAATTAAAGCTCGCACATCAACCTTTTAAAGGTTTTTTCAACTTTTTGACAAACGTTAGAGTGCTTTTATTCGCTAAACCATAAGATTGTAGTTTCTTATTATCATCCGTTATTCTGGTCCCATTAAAACAGAGGTCATAAATTCGCCAAATAC
>JABUQX010046559.1:12500-42241 GCA_015478945.1 Trachelipus rathkii
TAATATCTTATATATTATATATATATATATATATAATATATACTATTTATATATATATATATATATATATAATATATATATATATATTATATATATATATCCACCTTCTCTCCCAGAGTGGGGGTACGCGTATCATGCACTGCAAACCGAACAGTAGAAGAATATGACGAGTCGAAAAGAAGCCCAGCATTACCGCCCCTTTATATCTTGTAATGAGAACTCGTCGCAGTCAGTAAAAAATCCACCCTAGACTTCCAACGGGATCGCGACTGACCCCTTACTATGTAGTACTAGACATCTCGTCAAATGTAGGGTTCATCCCCTGTCCCAGGAGGGCCACAACCATAACCCCCCCTTACAAAACCCCGCCATTCACTCCTATTATGCACCTTTCTTCTCGCCCCTGCCAAACTCTCATTCCTCTCCTCCAGGCATTCCGTTACTGACTCAAATAACTTTTTTTCCCAACCGGTCGATTCCCAACATACCACTATACATGAGCTTAACCAACCAACTATCATCTACCCTTTCCACATAGCTAAACCATCTCGGTTTTTTTTTTTGAGTCAATGTACAGGATCCACCACGGCTTACAGAGAAGCGGCCACACTGGGTTGAATTATCAACTCCATGGGTGGGTCCTGGTTTATACATATTTTAAAACTTAAAGAAAATTTGAATGGTGAAATGAATTTTCAGTCAAATAAAATGAAAAAAAAAAATATATCCTTACATTATAAATAGTCCTAATATTACATAAGAAAATCAAATATTGTAAAGAATATTAGTTTCTTGAAGATACAAGAAAATAGAGTTACTGCTAAAGTGGAAGATTCGGATAAGATAAGAGATAACCTTTTAGAACGTTTTATGGACTATAAAGTAGGAAAATGACGACGGCGAATGGGGTCCAGCTGGGGACAATCAATGAAGATACGGCGACGGCAAAATTTGCAGATGGGAGGGTTCCGTGACATATAGTGTTTGTGAGTGATATTGGTGTGGCCAATTCGGAGGAGTGCAAGTATCGCCTTGTGTAAGCGCTTTCGTCGGTGGGAGGATGACCACTCACCAATGTTAGGTTTTATATTTCTAAGTTTCTCTGCCCGCTGATCATTCGTCCAGCACTCTTGCCGATAAGATCGAAAGCCTTGTCGAAGAGCAGGATAGTAATCAGTTGATGGGAGGCGGTCTTGTCGAATGGCATCTACGAGGTACCTGGAACAACTCCGAAAAGAAGAGGCGCCTATTTTGGTCTCTCTATCGGCTATTTCATTGCCAGTTACCCCTACATGAGTCCAACATGGTATGAGTGGTTTCTTACGGGAGTGGAGCAGCCGAAGAAATTGTTGTACAGCAGATACTATTGTGTTTTTAGAATAATGGGTAATGACGTAAGAGTGGTCTTGGGTAAGGAATAGAATTCGAGAAAAGGCAATCATTATAGCCATTTATTCTGTCGTAAAAATTGAAGCATGAGAGGGGAGGGTATAGGAGAGGTTGCGGTCAGGAAAAACAGCAGACACACCCACACTGTCCCCTGTTTTAGAGCCGTGAGTAAACACTGGAGTAAATTCACCGTGAACTGCAGAATGAGATGGGAATGATGTCTTTAACAAGGCAGCAGGGTGGCTAGATCTGGAGAGAGGTCAGGACCAAGCAAATAGTGGGAGCAGGGAATAGCCAAGGTGTATACCCTTCGTCATAAGAGAAAGGCAGCACCTTTTGCAAAGGGATATTAAAGATGCTATAACCTGTTTGCAAATGGCCAGTAAATAGGATTCTGAGGTATCTCCTGCAGAATCGGTGTCGGAGCAGGCGGTATTGGGGTTTGAAAGCGAAGATAACTTGTGCACATGATGTACTCCTTTTCGAAGAGAGTGTGGCATCACATTTAATTCAACTTCCAAGGCTCACCGAGGGGGACGATCGGAAGGCTCCAGTGGATATACGGATAGCCTTGTTTTGGCTGGGGTCTAACAGCTGTAGTAAAGTTGGGGAGTCCTGACCATGTACTACACAGCCATAGTCCACCTAAGATCGGATTAGGGCGATATAGAGGCGTAAAAGGAACTTGCGATCCGCATCCCAAGATTTTGAAACGAGATGACGTAATAGGTCAGGCACGCGATGACAAGTGGTTTCAGGAGTTTTATATGCGGTGCGTATGTTTAGTGGTCATCTAGAATGAGTCCTAAAAATTTGACCTGTGAAGTTACAAGAATGGGCGAACCAAATAAGGTTAGGTTCGCGGGAAGAAGGTGGCAGGTTCCTCGATTCACTTTTTCCTTAAAAAGTACTGCTGAGGTTTTGGTCGGTGAGAAATGGAAGCCATGGGAGTTACCCCATTGTGAAATATTCTCAATAGCTAGATGAAATTGCCGTTCGAGAAAATGCAGCCTGGCATCGGCTATATAGCGCAAGGTCTTCAACATAAAGAGAAAAAATGACCGTCGCTGGAATAGAAATAACGACGTCATTAAATCCGAGAGCAAATAGTAATACACTTGGATCACTACCCTGCGGAACATCTTCATCCAGAGTAAAGTTTCGTGACAGAATAGAAGAGCACCGAACCAGGATGGATCTATTTGACAGGAGGCATTTAATGAAAAGAGGGAGTTGTCCACGGAAACCGAGCGAATGGAGTTTAAGGAGAACCCCAGTTCTACACGTTGTGTCATAAGCTTTTTCAAGGTAAGAAAAAACACCAAGAACCATCCCACCAGTTGAGAAGGCTTCCAGATGTCATAGTCCAGTTTTAACCAGGGATCTGCGTTTGAAAGATTTTTGCGGAAGTTTGAAAAAGCCTGGCGCCTCTCCAGAACAGGTAGAAGGCGGCCTGAAACATTTTCTCCATTAATTTACAAGTATGACAGGTCAGCGAAATTGGTCTTTTGGTTGACAAAGTAGTGGTAGTGGTAGTGGTAGTAGTGGTTGTGGTATATATATATATATATATATATATATATATATATATATATATATATATATATATATATATATATATATATATATATATATATATATATATATATATATATATATATATATATATATATATATATATATATACCCTTCTATATATATATATACTATATATATATATAACTTTGGAAATATGTATTCGTATTTATAGAAATTGACTATGAATCGATATAAAAATATATAAAGCTTTATATATATATATATATAACGCTATATGCTCCTTTGCTGCTGCTACTGCTACCTTAATGGGCTGCTCTTATATATATAACCATATATATATATATTAATAATAAAATTATAAATATATAGTTGCAGCTGTGGTCTGCCTGCTTGTGGCTGCAACATAAACAATTGTCCGAGTTTCCAAGTTCATCTCAGATGTCCGAAGAAGCTAGGATTTCGAGTTTCAAAAGACCACGCTCCTCCTCACCTTCGCTGGGAGGTGCATCCTGCGATCGGCATTCGCATATGGGCCCAGAATTATCCGTATTGATACCTCACATGTTTATATTAGGGAGTGCGTAAGACCGGTGTATGCACCAACTTCTTCTATTAGCCGGTGATATAGAATCTAATCCAGGCCTCAGAGCATTTATCTGCCCTAATTGCAATAGACCTTTCACTCGAGGGCAAACCTCAGTACTTTGTAATAAATGCAGACTCTGGTTTCACATAGGATGTACTAATACTAAAACCCTTGATCAATATTCCCCAGGAAGGTCCTGTCCATCACGCGGAGACTTACATACAGAAATTCAAATCCCTTAACCACATAACTCAATCAACATATTTACATATTTAAATTATATAAACGATATCAAGAATAAGTTACATAAAGAACTTCTCCACACATTAAATAAGTTCAAAATACACGTCGCTCTAATTCAGGAATCTAATCCCAAACCAAGCACCTACCTCTCAGATTTTCCCAATTACACAACTCTAAGACTAGATAAAGACCCACCAAAGCATAGTTTAGTCAGGCTCATCCGCAACAACATTCAATTCCGTAACACTGCAAACCACACACATCAAATCATGAACAAAGACCAAATCTCCACATTTCAATCAATAGAAGTTAAAATCAATGAGAAAGCATACAATCTAATCATTGTCTATATCACTCACCCCACCTCTGAACTCTGCCTCCAGAACTACGTCCCTGGCCTATCACCCCTAACCCAATATAACAATCTGATACTGACCGGGGGATGCCCATCACCTTGCATGGCTCAACACAAACACACATTCACCAAGAGGTGATACTCTCATAAACAATATACACACACACTCAGCACCCTCAACAACAGAAACCAACCCACACGACAACCCTTCCAACATAATCAGAACCCCACGTCCCCTGACATCTCTTTTTGTTCTCTCCAAATCCAGCTCGCTGAAACATGGCAAATCTTTCATGCTCTATCCTCTGATCACATTCCAATACTAATCAAAATTCATCATAAACACCCCACACATACATCCTTTAAAAAGACTTACACTAACTATGGGAAAGAAAACTGGCTGGCTTACACCGATTTAATAGAACAAAAAACTACATTCTTTCCAAACCACAAACTTTACATCTCTCGACAAAGAAATACAACACTTCAATAAAACTATTTTAAAGGTATCCAAATATACATCCCCCAAGGCTACCGCATATATGTCAACTCCAATTTCTCTCCAGAAATAGATACCCTAATGAAAAAAAAGAAATTTCCTTCAACAAAATAGACAATCAAATCTAAACCAAATCATAGACTTCAACAATAGAAAAAACAACAATTAACTCTAACAGAAATAAAAATTGGTAAAAATATACAGAAAATTGTTTCTGTATATTTTTGTATTTTTTTTTCTGTATGGAGCTAACACAACAAAAATGTACCGAACAATAAGAAAAATCCAAACCTCACAAACACAACCTCCACCAACCCACGAAGCCATTTGCAAACAAAACAAAACAATAAAATACTTAGCCCTAAAAAATCAATTCAATCTCCTCATGTCACATTTCTCTAAAATTAGCCATAAACCAACAACTCCCACCAACAGATTAACAAAAAAAAAACCGGACTTAAAAAATTAAAAAAAGGTACTTAAGGCCATCAAAAACCTCAAAAATTCACAAGCAGATGGAGTTCAGACAAATCAAACATCCACCTCAACACCTTGGAACTAAAAGCATAGCAGTATTAACAGTTCCAAAATATTCAACTCGCTGCACCACGGCGGGCGCGCAGGAGTGCTGGAAACATGCACACATAGTCCCCGTACTAAAACCTAATAAACCACCCATATAAACCTATATCATTACTCTCTACTATATGTAAAGCTTTTCGGAGGGCTTAATCATGAATAGAAATCGCCCCGCTTATCCCCCTCTCAGATACACAACATGGACTCAGACCAAAACAATCCACAACCACACTACTCACCGACCTGACACAAAACACCCTCACAGGTTTCAATCAAAATTTACCACCCTCTCGTACTCTCCTATTGGCGAGACATTAACAAAGCTTTCGACACAGTCCCACCCCACCTCTTAATAAACAAAGTTTTAAATACAGAAATTAACATTAACGATAAGAAAATAATAACAAATTTAGTATCCGGTCGCAGAGCTAGAGTTATACAAGGGAGCCACACCTCTCGCACCTACAGGTTATATAATGGCGTAACCCAGGGCACCGTCCCATCACCAACTCTCGTTAATCAATTTATGCACAATCTACCACAACCCACATTCCCCTCTGTAAAATTAAGTTATACAGATGGCCTAACAATTACAGCCTCTCCTCAAAAATCCTCTGTCACTTACTCACACCTAACAAAAGAGAGAGTCAAATACCCATCCAACAGTTCTCCTTTCAAACAAGACTCCCCCTCATTAAATATCCCACCATCCTTGGCTTAACTTTCGATCCACACATGACATTCACCCCCCACATAAACAATATTACTTCTAAAGCCACACACAAGTTGAATGCGATGAAAACACTAACCTTAACAACTTTTGGCCAACACAAAGAGTCCCTCCCAATAGTATATAGACAATACATCCGAATCACAAGATCCGCGCCCCAAATATACATAATAAACTATGCATCGCCCCGCAAATGGGTTCTTTGCGCCCCCGATATCACTAACAAAACAATAGCTCTTTAGATATGACAGGCTCCTCCTTTCACACCCATCACCACATTACAAAACTGAAACTAAAATTATTCCTACAGAGGCTCATCTTGACATGATAGGCTGCCAATTGTATAACAAATCACTTCCACCAGACCACCCATTACAAACCAAACAAACATGATCCATTCGCCCAAGAAGGAAAAAGTTAACAAAAAAACAATAAAAACACACACACAGCCATGTACTATTCTAACATTTACAATACACCCCCCCCACCCAGAAATTCACATTATTAAACACATTAACACTCAAAACAAAAACGATCTCCGCATATCTAAACAACACCATTCTATAGGCGCGTTCCCTTGAAATATCTCCTACAAAACAAACCATACAAACCTTGGACCGCCAAATCAGAGTGATGCTGTCCCGTCTCCGTTCTGGGCACCATCCATCCCTTCAGGATTATAAATTTTAGATTCCACAAACGCTCCTCCCCACTGTCAAGATGCCTCTCCCTGCAAGATGACCACTATACACCTCTTACTACTCCAATACTCTTGTTCTGACGGATATCCATGCTCGGCCTGCCGTAGTGTCACAGTATTTCCTGATTGCCCGCTTCTCGTAAAGAGGAGAGCATGGGGCTACCAAGTAAAGTAAGTAGGTAAAGTAAAGTAAGTAAGTAAATTAAAGTAAGTAAGTAAAGTAAGTAAGTAAAGTAAAGTAAGTAAGTAAATTAAAGTAAAGTAAGTAAAGTAAAGATAGTAAGTAAGTAATAAGTAAGTAATAAGTAAGTAAGTAAGTAAAGTAAAGTAAAGTAAAGTAAAGTAAAGTAAAGTAAAGTAATAGTAAAGTAAAGTACGTAAAGTAAAGAAAGTAAAGTAAAGTTAAGTAAAGTAAAGTAAGTACAGTATTGTAAAGAAGAAGTCATGTAAGTAAGTAAGGTACATTAAACTAAGGAGGAAAGAGAAACAAAACATTGTGAAGTAAAAGTAAAAGTAAAGTAAAGTAAAGTAAAGTAAAGTAAAGTAAAGTAAGTAAGTAAGTAAGTAAGTAAGTAAAGTAAAGTAAAGTAAAGAAAATAAAAGTTGTAAAGAAAAGTGGTAAGTAAAAAAGGAACATTAATAATTAAAAAGTAAGAAAAAGTCAGCAATTAAAAAAATAGATAATATAAGTATATATATATATAAAATAATATAATACGTAAACTGTCGACAGTGAAGCAATGACTCATACAGACTAGTTTATAATAGAGGTATAAATATCTAGTTACTCGGTGATATATATAATAGAAATATTTTATATAACTTATATTTATATATTTTTTATATAATTATATAATATAATATATATATATTTACGTATGAGAGGACACGGCTCGTAAGTATATACACAACGCCAGTATCAAACTATATAGGTATATTTATATATATATATATATTTATATAATATTATATATATATACTCACAAGATGTAGAGTCTTGCATGATGTTTTAAGTCTAATTGTTTAATTAATTGGTATAATTTCAGGTTGGCATTCTGTGATCAACAACTTTCCAAGGTTCTTCATATATTTCGTTCTACTATAAAGATTGTATAGCTTGACCGCGTTCAAGAGCTCTAAAATGGCCTCAAACGCTGAAAATATACCAAATTAAAAATATTTTCATAGAAGTTGGGAGCTGTACCATGAATTCACTATTCTCCGATATAAAATCTCTGTTTTTTATAGGAAATCTCTAATGTAATAAACAGAGTCGTCGCGGAAAGCCAGTAATTTTTGGGTGCAATCAGCGAGTCAAATGCTTTTAATATCTATTTTAAAATTGTCTGCTCGAGACGCCCGTCTCACCATTCTTAAAATTATCTTAATTTCCGGCTAACCGCCTCCATCATTATTACAACATTCTCGCCAATCCATTATAAAAGAAATGCAGAGGCCAGCTATGGCTTCAATCACCGACCTTTATTTCGTGATGAAACAATTTTATTGATAGCGGCAGCCTTAGTAATTCCCGGTTTTTATAAAAAGGCTAAGCAAGTCTTTTTTTTTTTTTTTTTTTTTGTGTGTTGTGTGTGGGGGGGGGGGGTTAAATTAAGAACTGAAGAATATAACTATAGAATACGATTAAATCCCCATAATCTTTAAACTTTATAAAGAACATATAATATTTTATTTATACAGAAAACGGAAATGGTGATTGAATGGAAAAAAAAAAAAATATTTCTCAAGACTTCAGGGACAACTCAGAACAATCCTTTGGTTTTTGGTCAATCAGTCAATCAAAACCATAAATCAAGTATAAAGTACAACAATAACAGAATAAGAGAGCTTGAAAGTAATAGTCAAAGATTCTAACTGGGAATAAATGATGTGAAGAATTAGATTTCATCGAGCTGCAAACAGCTGTTAAACAAAGGATGGCAATTAAGCCAAATCTATCATGCTAAGCTTTGTCTCTCTCACTGTTTTCCTGCGCGAGTAAATCAACCTCTTCATGTTTTTTTCATGCTTATTTTTTAACATAGTTCTAGGGCAACAAGGCTAGCAAACCTACTCCCTTTACTTTTATGCTATGAACAACTCCTGAACCAGCATTAAGAAAATTATGCACAGATTAGAAATACGATCTTCTTGGAGAGTACTCTGGAGAATGAGTTTTGAGGCCAAATGGGGAGATACAAGTTCCACACTGAAGGGTGAAACCTACAAACGAAGAATATATAATTCAAAGGACTAAGCATCAAGACAAACCATTGCGACCGAGAAATGTTTTCTAAAGTCCTTTAAGATCAGAGTTTTTGAGGCCAGTTTTGAGGCCAGAAGAATAATGCTGTTCCACTGACAGGAGGAGGCGGAAAGTTACAAACGCTGGGATGAATAAATTTTTGCGGGCCCGGATAAGAAAACTTAAAAAAAACCGTACCCTTAACGCTAATGTTATCACACTATAATTTGGCACTATTACTGGAAACAAAACACCCATAAAAATTTATAACTCTTTCTACCTGATACGTTAGTCATTTATAACTTTCTATGCGTGCAATACGTAATAATATTTATAACTTTTTCATCTAACCTAAGTTCGACCACCGCACAGATTCACACAGTGGCAATCTCTCAGTGCCGAACGAAGTTCATTCCACTGGGACCCGGTCCACAAACATGCTCTCACAAAACCACACCATCCCTCTCTTTATGCATCATTCCTAGCTCTCTTGGAGCTAAATCCCACATTCCTTTCCATCAAGACCTTCTATTACTCTGACCCCAATAATCACTTTTTCATTTCTCACACAGCCCAGTCGCTTTCCAACACACGTCCTTCTATACAACCGACGCTTAAACCCAGTCCGACTCTCTTCCATTCCAATACCAAAAACTTAGTTACAGCTCATCCTAATCTCTCAATGTCACCTCCTTTTTGCCATACCAAAACTCGTCCCTAATACCTTCATCTCCTCAATTTAATAAATTCTTCTCCCACATTCTAAAGAACCAAGCAGCACAAGCTCCTAAGAATAATTCATTTGAACAGACTGCAACATGAGATCTATACCTCTTATTCCACAATAGTTTCACTACTATAGCATTAACTACTGGTCATGTAAGACCCAAATGCAGACTTAGTCCCTTTACATTCATTCAAGGAGGATTTAATTGCACCTAGCAAACGTTCCTACTCTCACAACTTTCCTACTTCCTCAGCAAATATATTCCCTTTTTCATCCAACTACAGCCTAAATCTTTAAATTGTGAGGCTTGTTCTGGTTGCTGACCATGCCTAACATGCTTCACACTACTGGGGAATCTCCTCACTTAACCAATCATTACCTCCTTGCTCTTATCTATAATTTATCAGACCTCCTCCTTTCGCATACCCATAAATTCACCCACCTCTCCACTTTATCTTCTCAACTTGCTTATTCAGACTTTCACCATACAAAACCAAATCCCTGGATACATATGCAAGGTACCTCCACTGCCCTAACTAAACCTAAACCATTTCCCATCAGTCTAACAACCCACCTCCGCTGCCAAATTTAACTTAATTCTTTTCATCACCCGTCCATAATAATAAATAGCCATGGATATATAACATCCTCTATCAATAGGGCGCAATATTATAGTGAACATTTGGGGTTTATTTCCTGAGGGGTTGAAAACTCATTCACTTATTGTTTTAAACGTTTTCAAAAACAACAGAACAAACAACAGACTGTCAATAATAATTCAAATATGTTGGATTTCTGAATCAGGGAAGACTACTGATAAAAATTATGTCAGAATGAAAGGTAAAGGGAATATTATAACATTCATATTATAGACTATAGAGCATTTCACTGAGAGATAAACTAAGCGCAAAAGGCAGAAAACATGTTAAGTGAGTCTGACAGGACATATGTTTGAATGAAAGGAAAAAAAAATGGTGGAAGGTGAAAAATTTTAAGATAGAAATCACCTAGGATGGAAGTTTTTTTATTTTTTTTTTAAGACTATAATAAAATAAAATTTAAATAAAAGAGTCTAAAAGGTTCATGAAAATTTTAGAGAAATCTTTTTCTTTGATAATATAGCATAAATAGAGGAAGGGGGGAATGAAAATCAAAGATTAAATTTGAAAAATAAATGATATATGGGATGATTAGTAATCGTTTAAATTACAACATAATAAAAAAAATAAAAAAATAAATCTAGGAATGTTTATCTCTAAGTTGGGAGAAAGAGCTATAAACATTTGAAATCACGAAACGTTTTGTAAAATTCTAGAATGTAAAAGATCAACAAGTCAGAGCACAAGTGACAAGAAAAGAATTGAAAATAAATTTAGTGCTAAACAAAAAAAAAATAATAATAATAATAATAATAATAATAATAATAATAATAATAATAAATAATAATAATAATAATAATAATAATAATAATAATAATGGTAGGAAGGTGGCTGGTGCAATTAAATTCTTGGTGAATGAAAAGGAACTAAGTCTCGAGTGCACTAGGGTTCTGCATGAAGGTATGTTATTACCAGTGTTAATGTATAGTAGTGAAACTATGGTATAGATCCAAGGTGCAATCTGTTCTGATGGATAATCTTAGGGGCGTGTTACGTGTGAAAACAATTGATAAAATGAGGAATGAACGTGTTAGGGAGTTGTGTGGTGTGAACAAAGGAGTAAAGGCGAAATAAAAATATTTATATTAAGATGGTTTTGGTCATATGGAAAGATGAATGATAGTCCGGCGGGGTTGTTAAGCGGATTATAGTGGTGTGTGTGCTGGGAGAATCGACCGGTCTTGAGAAAACAGAAGAAAGTGGTTGGACCAGTAAGTAGTGTCTGAAAGGAAGAATAGTTGGCAGGAGGCGAAGAGGAAAGGTGTATGATAGGAGATTATGGCGGGTAGTTGTAGGGGGAATGGTTGTGGGCCCTGGCTCCAGGGAACCTAAATTGAACGAGAAATTCAACAGTGGAGAAGCCCCTTTAAAGGGGTGGATTTTTGGCGGCGGATGGGATCGGTGCGGGGTTTTTTTAATCTTTCGACTGCAAAAGCGAATGGGGCAGTTCTTCCTAGATTTACACATCGTGGTCAGAAAGGTTTACCATCTCAAGGGTAAGGTTCAAACCCACTTATATATAACTATATATAATTATATTATATATATATATAATATATATATATTATATATATATATATATAAATATAATATATATAGATATATAATATATATATATATATATATACAATATATATACATAGTAGTATTATATATATATATATGAAATATAATATGAAAATAGAATAAAATACTAAATATAATATCCGAATTTAATAGATATATCACTTATAGAATTAAATGTCATTTTCAAAAATGTTCACTATTAAAGTTTTGAAATATGGTTTTTACGTTTTAATATCACATATAGGTACAAGTTTTATATTCTAGAATTTTCAATTGTTTTTCTAGTATAGTTTTAATTTTCACTTTCGAAATCTTTTAGTTTAAATTTTCTTTTCAGTTTTTTCCCCAATTCTTTTAGTTTAGGTTTTCTTTTCAGTTTATCTCTTTCATTTCTTACAGGTTTTGAAGTCCTTTTTTTGGAGAAAAAAGCCTAGCAATACCCCAATTGGGTCCGCGACCCGTAGGATACCTGATCTAGAATTTATTTTTTTTTTTGGCTATAACATTGTTTTATTTTAAATTAGAATAATTTTAATTAATAAATAATAATAATAATAATAATAAAATATATAAAAATAATAATAATAATAGGGAAATCTGACCTCTTCAGAGTAACTGGTTTCATGGAAGACCATAGTAAGGGGTCATTTATAACCATTTGCTTCAGCGTTTGCTGAAAGAGGCGAGTGAGTTCCGAGTGTCAACTCTATATTTTATGACATGCTTCCTTGATATTCTGGGAAGGGTTCATGACATTCTTTTGTATAAAGGGTTGTATTGTAAAACCACAATGTAGGTGGCTACCTTTGCCTCATCAAATAACCCATTGGGGGGGAAACATGTGGGTTCGGCTACCGGGACTACCAAAACTTTTTAAGACTTCGAAATTTAGTATTTTTTTTCAAAATTGTTTAATAAGTGCTTCAGTAGTAAGTATGTGTTTTAAGGTTGGAAAAAAGACACAAACGCAACTTAATTATTAAACATAGAAGAATAATATTGGTAATGTAGAATGAAAAAAGAAAAAAAATAAATTTTATTTTCATTTTAGTTTGCGTTTTTGAGACTTAAATCTAATAATTCAATAACACTAACTATGCGACATCGAGCGACCAACCGAGTCGTACGGCTATCGCCAGTCACATCATGGCTTCTCCTTTCATTACCCGATAATACGTGATCAACTTGCGCTCCCTTTTCCGCGGCATCCTCCAGGATTTAAAACAACTTTTAGGTATGGGCCGACGTTCACCCGAACATACATATCCGGCGCGGAACCTCATCCCCTCAGTCACTTGACGTTAAGCCACACGGCTTATACCCTACCGGCTGGTTATATTTTACAGCTAGAAGTTGCCCGATCCCACACAGAAATAACGTTGACGTTACCGTCTTGACTACTTTTCCTTCTGTAATCCCCTGGATATCCGATTGCGCGCCCCAATCTCATCATCACTTGTTTGATATCCGATCCCGGAAAACCGGCATAATACTTCCCTAGTAGGTTCTTCCTCGTTTACGCCTCTGTTCGGCTAACCCGAGTTCACCCCCAATGAAGACAGGTGCAAAAATTAAGGCAACATCCCTGTGTAGAATATTCAAGAATTAGGTTGAAAATAATATATATATATATATACTATATATATATATTATATTATATAATATATATATATATATATATATTATTTATAATAATATATATATTTACTAAACTACCAATAACTATAACATATAATACTATATATATACTAATATATATAATATATATATATATATATATATTTTGTTTATAGACTCTATTCAATCGTTGTTTGAACGAACGGGTACCTGATATATTATTTTAGGTCATCATTTATGTGTGTTACTTGTTACGAATACATTTTATCTGAAAGTGGCTGGCTTTACACGTTTCATAATTATATGCCATTTAACTTAAGCTGAAAAAATTTGTTTTTATATAGGAAAAGAATAAAAATGTTGATTTCAAACTTTTATTCATGCATTTAAGACCTTTCAGTTTTTGTTAATTATTACTTATTAACAAAAACTCAAAAAATCGAAAACAAAAAAAATACCAATTTTCCGAGGTTTGTTGCTGCCAGATACAAAGATGGCCAACGGTGTAAAAATTTCTGTGGATCTGTAGTGACTAAAATATGGCCACCCATTCCACTTACCCAGAAGACTATCCGACTGACACACACTTCCCTCCCACTCCCTCGACGAACGACATTTATATTTCATCTTGGCCCCCTCCACTGACGCCTCCGCAGATCTCCCGCCACTTACTCCCGCCTCATCACACGAACAGCCGCCAACGACATCCCACCATCTCCCGATCCATCTGTCCACCAGCCTCCCTCCATATACAGTCAGTACACCACCCTCCCTCAACTAAGCCAATCGTCTATTATCACATCAAAATCTATCACTGCTGTCATCACCACTCGCTCCGAGACGCTATACCTATAGAAGCACACCACGAATCGCAAGACCTCTCATCCACCACCGATCACGACTCAACCCAAGTCCAACTACCAAAGTATCACTACACTGCTCACGTGATGACTGAGACTACACCTGTGTCAAGACGCACCCATTACACCTTATAGCCCCATCCGCCCCAACCGCTAACGGAGAGACGAGCAGATAAGCATCATTAGTCTACACAGACCACGACTATACGCGAGATGAGCGAGAATCATAAGCGGTCGCCTCTATCCTCTCAGTGCTGTAGTGCCATACTGCACCTGCTCCCGAGTCGACGGACGCAAGAAATGATATCAGGTACTTCTATTACATCTTCTCTCGCGCAAGTCGGCGACTCGACCCACAATCCGCAAGAAAGACTGTACGCCACCACAGACTTCTGACATCAGCCCAACCAGCAAGATATAATCAAACCGCTTCCGTCGACTCTATACCTAACTCCGACACGACACACTCGTAGCCGACCCCATCCCTACCGCAAAGACGGACCCTCGTCCGAACGAATCCAGCACGCTTATAACGATCACACCTAGCCCTTCATACAAGCACTCCCAAGCCACCCGTCCGTAACCCCACAGACCAAGATCTATCCTCTACGCCGCAATATCACACAGCATATCTGCGTCTAACATCACCGTGAAACATGACAGACACTAGCACTACATCATCTATCATGCTCCTCGCGCTCATCCTCCCGCCGACCATCACCACCAACCAGATCTCCTCGGACTGAACTACTACTCCCGTAGACATCACACTCAACTCCAATACGCATCTACGCTATCCACTCACCACAACCCATCTCATTTCCCCACTCTCACGCGACCGATCCTCATCTACACAAATCCCTGCGGCCCGGACACACAGACCTCACATCGCGCCTACGTACTGACATCAGTACAACACCGCCTGACCTGCCGTACGAGACAGCCCACGCTACACCCACAAGCTCACAACCCCTATCCCAACACTGTCCACTAAACAACCCGACATCGCGCCTCACTGTCCTACCATCTACAATCGCTCTCCCAACCTGCTTGTCCATCCTATATACATCACAACACCGATGTCCTTCACCATACCAGCATAGTCCTCTGCATAAGCCTATAGGTCTGCTCCGCCCTACGCCTCACTCCAACTCTATCATCTCACCAATATGATCCCATCTAAACTATTAGCAGTATCACATCGCTATCACCCATTAACTCTCAACCACCCCAGCTCTCACTACACCCAGAAGCACGCGCTCTCAGCGCGCACACACATATACAACCCTTACGCGCATTATACTTATCACGCACCTAACTATCCACCCATAAGCAAAGCCACCGAACCTCGGTCAGCAACAATCCCGTTCACTGTATCCGCCAAAACACCCGCGGCCCGCATATCACCTGTCGCCTCGACGCCTCCTCAATATCTAACGCAATACATCACGTTACTTATGTCATCACCTAACTTACACAGTGCTACTTATCCAGATGCTCGACAGCTCTATCCTCCCGACATACCTGCGCACTCAACTCCTCGATCACACGTAATCCACACGATATCAACCCAACCACCCTCATGGGCCACATACCTCGTAATTTACACACCCAGCATCAAGATCCCCAACACGGAGCAACAAATCACCCACCCACCCGACGACGTCTCACCACAACCACCCCACCCACGACCAACTCGCGCCTCTCTCCTTACACCCGACCAACCTCTAAATAGCAATCTAACTAGACTCTAGTACAATACTTCCCCACTTACACATCATCTTATTACACTCACAATCTTACCGCCAATACGACCCTCAGCTTGTGTTTGGAGGCCATGCCACCATTCCATCAGCTTCCTGCGCATATCCGAAGGCTCACTCCCTGAAGTCCAGCTCCTGGCACTACCTCACCAACTCAAAACGACACACGCACCACGCGTCCTGCGCATCACCTACACACCTCAACTGATCATCATTCAACCATCTCATCATACCACCACATAGAAACGGTCACGCAATCGTAACCTTGATCTTCCGCTTACCGTCAGCATCTCCTGTTCCTCGACGACAGACCCCACCCTACCACTATGACACCGAACTATGTCGGCAAACAATCACCAGCTCATACTGGACTCACCTCAAGACAGCCCCGCACGACTTAACACTATGATGATTCGACAGCAACCCCAACGACTTCACCAGCTAACGCACTGCATATGAGATCGTCACCCAACGACTAGACATTTATTCACTGCGCACCCCTACCACCCCATCCCCACCCACATAGAGCCCTGCACGTGAAGTCCATAATGATGCTGAGACCATCCTATGACACTCTCACAAGCGCAATCCTGATGCGCACTCGTCTACGCATCGTATGTATATACTACTATTACTCATCACATTTAATATTACTTATTAATCATGCCTGGTCACTGACCATATTTATACACAATATATACGTCACTCTTTATAATACTATAGATCAATTAACCATAAACACTGTCCTAATATATATATCAGAAACATATAATAATAATAGTCACTTAATATTATTAATATATTAACAATATTATATTACTATAGAATAATATAATATACGAGGTTTGTCTTATTCCTCAACACGAGTTATCGTAACTAACAAGCCCCGGCCTGTATCCACCGACCTCCTCACCGTACGGAACATTGCGGGATACGCCCACCGCAGTGTACCTCCTGACCATACCTCGTCCATGCCGTCTCTCGTACCATCATTTATAGATACATATACTTACTACTCGATATATACTACTAGCCTCACAATACCGTATATATAATATTAGTATATATAATTAATAACCACTCAATCTAGTCATATACACTCCTTACCTACTAATAGTATGTCTAACTAGACCAACCTCCAAACGTGACTGATTACGTGCGACTGCCAAACAGTCAACGGAAGCGCCAAGATCTCGTCTACTACCCGACGTCAGTATCCATAACAGCGCGACCGCGGTGTATGAACACCAGAGGCGTCCTCGTCACAACTAATCCACTGATGTTACCGTGCTTCGTGTGTCTCAACAACGTATATCCCTCAAGTACCAGAATCTTACCCAGCCCTGCCTTGATCGATCCACACTCCTCCAGTTACGCGAGCTATAGCTTTATGAACGTAAGTCGACCCGAGATCTGATTTAAGAAGATATATGTCTCGGAGTTATATAATTCATTAAGAAAGAAAGAGACATAGAGGATATGTTCACGTTGCTGCGCGTGTCTGCCAATACGCGCCAATACGAAAACTGCGCAGCAGTGACATGAGAATGTCGAATGGATGATAGTGATTTGTTTAGGCTTCTGGTGAAATGTCACATAAAAGTGAGGTGGCTCTTCTCTCGACATTCATTTGATGTCTATGTCATAACCTACCAAATATGCGTAAGAAAGTGTAGTAAACGTATAACTCAGGAGTGACTTTGTTTATGCAGATGCCCATACACATTTGAAAACTATGCCACTGACCGAGCTATAGCCAGATGAAAGCGTGATATCGTGGAGGTGTACATTATGCAGAAAACAAGGAATGTCGCAGAGCTGACTGCAATTAGATCAACCGTTATCCACATTGACGAACCGCGAGTCACTATGGCATTCCATTAGAGTTTACAAGACGGTTTCAAGGTACAGGGGCGATAGTTCAACCTCCTCATCACATATCTGGAGCGGTCCGCTGTCCGTTACATTCGATACGTCTGAAAAACTGGACGTTTCTGCTAGTTACACCCATGACAACAATCCAAACGTCCTCATTACAGCAAAGCAATTCGGTCTGGACTATTGAAGAAACCATTACGAGCGGAAGGGTTCGTGTTGATACAAACAATCCATAGTAGCCATACATTGTGAATTGATTTACATCAATGAGACAAAAAGAGGGCGAGATTGGGACTTCACTGGCTGTCATTAGAAATATGCCCACAACTATCCTAATGGAACAATGTACGAGACCTTATTGGAAAAATACTCTTATTGGACCGATAGAACTCGTCTTTACCAATAACGGATATGTATAACAGGTGGAACTTCCAGACAATTGGGCGGCAAAACAAACCCCGCATATAAACAGTTCACTAGCCATCACAAGGTCTCATACTCATGTCACGTCGTATAGAGTGTCGGTATAATTCAATAGTTATGGATTATCGGGCCTATAGTTTCTTCGAGGGAAATTTTGACAGGACAGCGTTACCTCCCTTTTCTACGGACCGTCCTTGTTGAGATCTCCGAGTGATTTATACCTTAGAACACAACGACGAATATATTACTAACATGATGGGTGCAACCCACACATAATGCAGCTATAGTTGAGACCTACCTCGACAGAATCCCTTTCGGGGAAAGATGGATGGGAAGATTCTTCCACTTTCCATGGCCTGCGCCTTCACCCGAGCTTAACACCACTTGGACTACTTTCTGATGGGTATTTCAAACAGTACCGTGTACGCTGGTTTAATGACCCAGTAACCTCGCCCGATGATCTCCGCCGTCGAATAACCAACGCATGTAGGGGAATCAAACCGGCGTCACTGTCATTGGCATGCAATGAAACCTAGCCCAGAGGGCTGAGGCATGTATTCACATGGATGGAGGCGTCTTCGAACAACATTTGTAAATACTGTATGTACAAGTTGAAACAACCTGACGTTCTTCTCCCTTCTTGCATGCTGGGGATAAGATTCATAGGTGTAAATTGTTATGAAACTATTAACAGCTTTATTACATTACATGTATCTATATTATGAGCTGTTTTGAATACCATTGTTTTCTTCAACCCTTTCACATTCACGTTTAAAAACTATTGTTGGTAACATTGACGCGTTATGGTACATTGAGTGGAAACAAGAACCGTACCAAAAAATGTCGAGAGGAAGACCCCACCTCCTTATTTTTATGTGCATTTAACATAAAGGCCATAACAAATATATCATCCCATTCGACATTCGAATGTTTGTGCGCGGTGTTCGTATTGCGCGTGCGCAGACACTAACGTAACATATCCCATCCCTCCTTATTGCAATTAAATCACTCGACCACTTATATTTTACACATTTCATACTTAAAACATCCCGTAGTTGTGATACACCGCTGTTGTATACATAACATCGTAAAACACCACTGTAGATAATATAGTATATATATATATATATATTATACTATAAATTTAAATACTATATAGTATATATATATTATAGTACTATACTATAATACTAATATTTTATATATATATATATAGTATACCGAAGTAAAGGTATAGCCCAGGACTCCACATATTTTCTGAAAAATTCATAAGTCCAAAATCAATATATCGATATGCATATGTATAATATTAATTATGAATGATATTGAATATAAATAATAACAATATAGTCATACAATTAATTTAAAATGAATAATAATAATAATAAATAATAAAAATAATAAAATAATATATAATAAAATAATAATATAATATGATAATATACAATATATTATTACGTAAGATATAACTCGATGTAAGAAACTATGTTTTTCAGAAAATAAATGTGAGTCCTGTGTACCTACCATACCGGTATATATATAACAGACTGCCGGATTATCCGTATTCCGGTTTTTTTAACTTGTCCAGCGGAATCCGGTATCCGGCTATTCCGGCTAATCTCACTATCCGGCCCATCCCTATTTAAAATGCAGTTTCAGCATGTTTTGCTCCCATCCTAAATATTTGTATTTTCCCCTATGGGTCGTCAGTGAGGTTTGTTTCATCATAGTTTACTAGGTTTTGTGGAGGAACATTCTCTAATGTGATTTGAAGGTTATTAAAGAACTCCTGTACAGTCGTCTCCTCGCTTACAGCTGCTCTTTCTGCTTATGTTTTGACAAACACGCCTTGTCAAAATAGGTTTCCCATTCCTTCTTCAAAAAAAACTAACCCCACTTAACTTCCTGGTCTGCTTGTCAGTGAATACTGGAAACTTTCCTACTTGCCATTCTCAAGGTAAGTATTGACAAAGTCTTGTAGATGTTGAACGTTGAAAGCCAACCCGAAATCCCCCAAGGTCGCTAGGTGTGACGCGAGGTCAAACTCCTCAGTTCTGAGGAGAGCAGTCTTCTTACCCATTTTTCTGGGGGATTGTGATCGGCCTGACAAGCGAGCTTGTATTGATGAACACTGAATGTTATATCGCCGTTCAGCCTCCCGTATAGATGTGCCATATTTAAAATCGACTAATACCCTCGCCATGTCCTCTTCGGAGTAGTTCATGAGCTCTGTGTTCTTTCTTGTATAATCTCGGACCATTTTCCTGAAAAGAAACAGCAAAAATTATATTTTGTAGAAGTTTATTGTTTGATAATACTTTAAACTACATTTCCGAGGTTTATTGAATTCAAAATATGCAAGAATGATTTTTTTTTTTTTTACATTAAACCCCATTCCCAGACATGGCTACCTTTGCCCCCATATGTGGCTACCTTTGCCCCAAAAAATATTTATTACAATATTTTCAATTCAGTACTTATTTAAAATGTTTGGCCACTTCTAATGTCTTTAAGAATAGTGCAAGTATTATATATATATCCTTTGCAGCTGATAAAATGCATTCGTTAATGAATTGCACTTCTTAGAATTTTCAATAAATTTTTAAACAAAACATATGATTCTGAAAATGAGAGAAAAAAGGTTGTAATTAAGAGTTGTAGAAGTATGGTTTCATTTAAGAATAAAAGACAAAACATAAACCTACATATTGATGGTCTTAAATACTAAATTATAATAAATAAAACAGGTTTTTAAGGCTGTGGCTACCTTTGCCTCATCCGGGCACCTTTGCCCCATGTGTCTACAATTACCCCACCTTACGGTATATATATATATATATATATATATATATATATATATATAATATATATATATATATATATATATATATATATATATATATATTATATATATATTATATATATATATATATATATATATATATATATATATATATATATTATATAATATATATAGTATATTATATATATATAATAGTATATAGTATATAGGTGGGATAAGATAACTGCCAGCAATGTAACTCAGAAAATATAACAGGTACATGAAAATAATTATCATTTTATTAATCAGGAGAAATTTTTACCCGAAAATTAAAAAAAAACTTTTGTAAAAATAACGCTTATAAAAAAATCATAAACGTTAATTTTGTTTGAAAAAGAAAGTTTTTTGAGAATTTCACAAGATGCCGCTACTCCCGAGTGAGCACTTCAAGGTGCCAAGATTGTTGCAGTTTTTTTTATTTTAAAACAACGACATACCCACGTTAAAACAAGATGATGGAATTGAGTCGGGGTTCTCGCCTACCGGGGGACGACAGGGACTTCGTCCCCCCCCTCTGTCCCTCCGGCGCTTGAACCCCTAAAAAGGATATAAAAAAGAAAAAAGTAAAATTGTCCAAAGCGTAAAAAAAAAAGTGGTATTTGGCACCTTTTTGCTTTCGAGAACTAATGCACATTTCAAGGCCAATCAAAGCGTACAATGCCAGGTGTAAGATATTTCTGTAAAAGAAACCATGGTAAGTAATAAAAATGATTACATAAAATAATTTTTTTTTAAGTTCTTCGATGAAATTCACTTCCTGAAATTTCAAAATGTTATTTGATTTTCCTGTAGAGGTTATAGTTTTCTAGTTACATGCCTGAACTCTTCGGATGCTGACCATATATATATAATAAATATAGTATATATAATATATACTATATATATATTATATATAGTATATACCGTATATATAATATATATATATATATATATATTAATATATATACTATATATAATATATAATAATAATATATATATTATATATTATATATATATATATATATATATATATATATATATAGATATATTAAGTAATATAATAGTTTAAAGTGGATCAGCAACATTGTTGGTATTTTCCCAAATGATGTTTATTCGCAAATTTGGCTGCCTAACATAGTGAATTAAAATTTAAAAGCATTGCACTTTCTTTAAGTTTTGATTGTCGTATTTGTCACTTGTCAATGTTGACTCAGCAATTTAGCAAAGCATAAAGTCATGTCACTCATGTGGGTTTCGAAAGTAACACCTGTCACCTAGTAATATAGGGGTGTTTGAGTGTGGGAGGTCTTGGCCACAGAGCTTCAGTTAGGCTCTTTTGCGACTCCACTTTGTCTGAGTGAGGCAATGTACTGCTGATAAAAAATTAATAATCAATAGCAAAGAGCATATTAAACTGAGTAAACTAGATAAGAAAAAGCTGAAATTAACTCTAAAGTGAGAAATAAACAAGAATTATTACTATCTTTTAATTAATTTGCCTTCAGTCTCTTTATTTTATAACTTTCATTTTACATTTTTTTTATATAAAACCCAGATGTGGTGGTTTTTTGATTTTTTTCTTCAATTTGGGTTTATTGAAAAAACCCATTATGGACAACCCAGTTGGTCTTCCCAATTGTGCCAACCCTTGAATCAATATGGTCTAGTAAACGTTAAATATCTTTTACCTCGATTTCCAAATTTCTTGTTAAGAAATCTGTTACAGCCGTGCAACAGTGACTGATTAGTCACCAATCGGTTTTTAATCTTTTATACTGAGTAAACATTCGAAACAATATGCTTGAAAATGTTAAACCAACTCGCTTATCTTGACTCACTTAACATTTTCAACAAGTTTAATTGGATTCAATGTCCTTTCTTACTTTAAATTTATAATTTAAGCTAAAAAACTTTTTCAGGTCCTTATTACTATCCTTGCTAAAATTAATTTCCTTTGCCCTCTCTCATTGACACTGAGGGCAGACGATCGCTCAACATTTCATTTTTCTATAATTTGTTCCTAAAGTTATCCTCCTATTTTACTAACCCTGAATATTGTAGAAACATTTACACCTTTTTTGATTTTTCTCTCATATCTCTCTATTCCACCAAACAGTTTTTTCTCTTCTCCACATAAATGGGTTTTTCTTTAAAAATACTGACCTGAAAATTCAGTTAAGAAATTTTGCTTAAAAATGTACCCACATGATAAAGACAGTTTTGGGTCTTTAAGCTCTTTATTCCCAGTTCAGTCTAAGTTTACTAGGATGTCTCTGACATTTGTTAAAATCGCCATGTTCTGATAATCTAAGATCTTCCCATTAAAACTAGGCAATGTTGGCGCCCAGTATATACATTCATATTAAGTCTAATTACAATATGGTCACTAATTCTAAGTTCTGCTCAACTCTAACCTCATCCACTCTACTTCTTCATCGTAGTTATATTAAGTCTAACAGTGCATTGTATCTGTAGGTTCATTGACCATCTGGCTTAAAAAGTATACAATTTATAAATTACAGAAACGTCTATAGTTCCATAATACAGACAAGGAATCCCACTTGAATGCCTGGGAAAATAAAAATCGCCCATATGAGCTATATATTTCTTACTATGGATTGCTGTCTTCAATTCTTTCACCATTTCTGCGTCTGATTCTTGACTGGCCAGGAGGTCAATAAAATGCCCCTATTCTATATGTTTTATTGTATATAAGGATATCATCCACACAGATTCAGCATCATGATTAGTTTTTAAAGTCAGTCATTAATACAATTGAATATTGCTTAATACACATAAAGGCCATACCTGTCCAGATTTTCCAGGTTAGTATGTAATGATAAATAAAGTAATCCATTTATTTCATTATTCCTGAAAGGGCGCTATGATAATTCTTCATTATTATTCCATGCTTCAGGTAGCAAATGATATCTTAGATTCTCATTTATGTATAACTAATCAGCTTCATCTTTTTTTCTAAGGCTATGAGTTTTGATATTTTGACAAGCTGTTTATTTTAGTTTCTCGTCATTCATTATTTGAGCTGTAGCCCTCTGGTTTTATTTATCTCACCACAATTACGTTTTCATTGCTTTTTTTTTTTTAAAATTTTTCTAAATTCCCAATTTAGTCCATCCACCCCACATCACCTTTACTGAGTGAGTTTGTGGTTAGTAAAGGCGTAGGCTCGAAACTGGGTGAGCTGGAGCTCGAACGGACGCGTTGTGAGGTGTGACTCAAGTGAACTCGGGCTACTGCCAAAAAGATCTTTATCCAGAAATTCTCCACAAATCCAAAAACCCTAAATATGTTTGAAAAACATAATTTTCTAACCCTTTCATTTACACCTAAAGCCCTACTCCCCCGATTCTCTGACCTGCACAAACCTAGACGTCGAAAATTCCAGAATCATTCCCTCTTTCCACTGAGCTTCATCTTCTGAATTCACACCTCCTTATAATCTTGTATATATTCTTCTGGGACCTTCTATGTCCTATATCATTTGTACCCACATTGCACAATCACATTTGAAATCTTACATTTTGTAGATCAATCAATCATCTAGTCTATCCACGCTATGTCACGTTCGTTTGGCCCTGGATAATCATACTCTCATTTGTTTCCTTTATATAAGGTGCATGTAGTCCTATCTAGGTATCGTATCATAGAGTCTCCAATTAGCAATGCATCATTCTTCCCTTTAGAAAATTCACTATTACCATTGGCCCTCTCTGATCCTTCCCTATCTGGAAGACAGTCGAACCTGTTACTTCAGGTCAGGCCTGACTGCCTTTCGAGATCTTAATCTTATTATTTCTATTTTCTACAACTCTCCATTTCATCGCAGACCTATATCAAACTATAAATTATCCTTTTCCCTCCATCTTCCTTGCTTCAGGTGAATCATTATTTCTATCTACCCCTTTATCCCACTCCCTCCTCGCCTCGACATCCCTACTAACTTTTTTCTTAACGCTTCCCTCCTTTCTCAACTCAAATACAAAAAACTTTCTTCATTCATATTTTCACTGTCTTGCGATCTCCTTCCTTAACACATTCTCTGCATTCAAAACAAAAACACAAAAACCCAAAAACAGGGCAGTTATTCACATATTTACCTCTCACAGCTCCAACAGTGATCCCATAGGCTTCATACTTAAAATTATTATTAACTTTACTAACTTGTACATATTATTTTACCAACTACAGTTTAAATATCACTAAAGCTTAAAAAAAAATAAACTAATATCTTTAAAACAAGTGAAAAATTTAAAAAAGTTTAAATCGAACTTAGACTAGGTGAGGGATATATAAAAATTATAAGGTAGGCCAAATTTTAGTCTATGGTTATGGGAAACTTAATTTAATTTTAATTATCACAAAATTAAAATAACAATTATTAAAGGATATATTCTTAAATACAGGAAAAATCTATTTAAACTCGAAAATAAACCTCCACACAGTATACAGAGAGTGAGAACCAGTTTTGATGGCCTGGTATGCATTATATGTGTAAGATATCTGATTGGTCTGGGTTAAGTTTAGCCCCCTAAACTATTTGTAGTATTGCAGGCTTGGTGGTGACGCATCCTATACGTTATTGTCCAAAAGACTGCAATTGGACTGTTACAGGAAAGAGACAAGTTGACACTCGAGCTTAGATGCAATTTCTGGTGGATCTTCATTTAATATATTGTTTGGTTGTTGGTTTCTTAACTAAATTTCAGTTGTGTGTGTATATTTGTTTTGTATAAGAAGTGTTGCCCTGTTGGGGCTTGATGTTTAGGATTTGTTTGAAATAAGACTGTGGGAAGATGGAGGTTGTTTTAACCTGTGAGTTGTAGGGCGTTGAAAAGTTGTGTGGCATGAGTGTTGATTGTGATTTGTGTTTGGCGTAGAACGTGTGTCTAAACTGTTGATCTATATGGGTAATAGTAATGTTATGTTCTTCTTTGAAGTTTGTTGTAGAGTTGTAGTTGTCGCATCTTGTTTTAGTTTCGAGTGCCTGTTGTTTGAGTGGTGTGAACTTTTCTCTATGTTTCCCTTGGTTCAAAGTGAGGATGCCACCATTGGTCTCATAAATTTTAGTGTTGGATGGAAATGTATTGTTTGTTGATGGGGATGGAACTATTTGTTCAAAAAATATTATTATATGCTTACGCCACCTAATGTTCTTATATGTATAGTTTCCACTTTGCTATGTTATTTTTTCAAAGAGTTTTGTTAAGATTAGGTGTGTGTCCAGTGTTACTTCAATAATTTTGGGTGTTTTGTTTCTTATTGATAGCTGTTGTTTTGAAGTTTTTGTGACTAGTAGTTAGTACCAAGTTGGCGCGGTCTGCATGAGATTAATGTGAAGTTATTATATTAGGTGATGCAACATTCTGTTGTCAGATAGCAAGAATTGTGAAATGGTTGAGTACTGGGTCAGACGAATTGGTGTGCTTAGGTTTGGTGGACCAGTGATCTGCATAACTTCGTTATATTTGTGTGTTGTGTTTGTGATTTGGTTGGTCAGCTTGACATAAGGTAGGATAAAGGATGTTCTTGAGGTATATTTTTTGAATATTAAAATCAATCACAATTATAGCAAAATTAAGTAAAACTAACATGCGATTTATATATTATTTATTATGGACCAACCTATTAGGTTTATGAAAATGCAACGAAATTTTGATGAAATTAAAAGCAAAATTATAACATTTCCCCTAAAATAAGTTTTCAAAATAAAATTTATATAAAGGTTGGTGGTCCATTGCAATTGTTTTGATATACAATTAACACCTATCATCTCGAGAGGTGCCTCTATAAGAATGATTTTTGTTTGTTTGTAAATGATGGATGGGAATAGATGATGACCACCGATAAGTATATATATATATATATATATATATAATACTATAATATATTATAACTATATATAGTATATATATATAATATATATATATATATATTATAATATATATATATATATATATATATATAACTATATATAAATACTGAATATTATACTAATATAATACTAGATATATATATATATAGTATATATATATATATACGAATATAATATATATATATTATATATATACTATATAATAGTATATATATATATATATATATAGTAATATATAATATATATTATATATTGTCTTTTCTATACTTTAATAAATTTATAAAAGCTAAAAACTTTTTCAGGTCCTTATACTATTCGCTTGCTAAATTAATTTACTGCCTCCTCTTGCCTTTCTTTATTGATAGTTAAGTTCATTTCTATCTTTCCTATAATTCTTTCCCCTAATCATGCCCTCCCTATTACTACCCGTTGAATAGTTTTTTAAAACATTTACACTTTTTGTTGATTTTCTCTCATAATCTCTCTATTTCCACCAAACAGGTTTTTCTCTTCTGCCCACAATTAATGGATTGTTCTTTAAAGACATACTGGACTGATGTTCATTAAAATTGCTTAAAATTACCCACATGAATTAAAACAGTGTTTGTTAGCTCTTTTATCCCAGTCAGTCTGAACTAGGATGTCTCGAAATGGGAAAGTCACGCCAGTTTCTGAAACTTAAGACTTTTCCCTATTAACTAGCAATTTGAGGCCCAGTTATCCACTTCATATTAAGGTCTAATATACAAGTATGGTCCACCTAATTTAATTGCTGCCTCCAACCTCTAACTTCATCCCACCGATACTATCATCGTAAGTTAAATTAAGGCTCTAACAGTGCATCTGTGTCTCGTTAGGTTCATTGACCATCTGGACTTAAAAAGTATACGATATTTATAAATACAGAACGGTCTATAGTCCATATAAGGTACAAGGAATCCCATATCTGAATGCCTGGAAAGATTAAAATCGCCCATTATGGACTATATATTTTTCTTTACTTGGCATGCTGTCTCAATTTCTTTCACCATTTCTGCGTCTAATTCTGACTCTGGCCAGGAGGTCTATAAAATTCCCCTATTCTATATGATTTATCTAACATAAGGATATCTACCCACGACAGACTTCAACGATCATTGATTAGTTTTAAAGTCATTCATTTAATACAGGATTGAATAATTGAAAAAACATAAAGTGCCATACCTCCACCCTTCTTTCCTCTATGCTTGGTATAAATAAGTGAATATCCATTTATTTCATATTCCTGAAAGGAGTCTCTATTATAATTCTTCATTATTAACCTATGCCTCAGTTGCAAATGATGTCTAGATTCTCATTTATAGTATTACTAATCAGCTCATCTTTTTATTTGAGTAAAAGCATTTGATAATTGAAATGCTGTTATTTTTATATGCTATCATCAATATTTGAACCTGTAACAACACTATTTATCTCACCCACTATTACAGTTTAATCATTGCTATTTATTCTTATCCAAATTTAGTCCATCACCCACATCACCTTTACAAGTTTTTTGATAAAGCTAAGTCTCCAACACGGGTATGGAGCGTCACACACCTATTATGCACTAAGTGAACTCTGTCTAACTGCAAAAAAGATCTATAATCCAGAAATTCTCTCCACAAATCCAAAAAACCTAATATGTGTTGAAAAAACAACAATATTTCCTAAGCCTTTCATTTACACCTAAAGGCCCTACTTCCCCCATTCCTGACCTGCCACCAAACCTAGGTAAAATTCCAGAAATCATTCACCTTCTTCCACTAGCTTTCATCTTCCTGAATCAACCTCCTATAATCTGCTATTAATTCTTACATGACCTTCATGTCCTAATCATTTGTACCCACACTGCACAAATCACATTTGTAGCTACATTTGTAAGAAATCACCAATCAATTCTATGCTACTCATCAATCATGCAACGCTATGGCACACTGGCGTTTTGGCAACCTGGATCAGACAAGAAAACTCTCATTGTATCTTGTATATCCATGCTCATTTATAAGAAGTCCCACTCATAGGATATCGAGTATCAGTACAGAAGGTCTCCAAGTCAACGCAGTATGACTCTATCATTCTTCCCTTTTAGAAAATCACTATTACCATGAGCTCTCTCATTCCTCTCCGGCTATCTGGGAAGACAGTCGACCCCAACCATGTTTCACTTCAGGTCAGGCCTGACTGCCTTTCGAGATCAAATTTCTATTATTTTCTATTTCTACAACTCCTCCATTTCATCTGCAGACCTATTATCAACTATATTATCCTTTTCCCTCCCATCTTCCTGCTTAGGTGAATCATTATTTCTATCTACCCCTTTATCCCACTCCCTCCTCGCCTCGACATCCCTACTAACTTTTTTCTAACACTTCCCTCCTTCTCAACTCAAATACAAAAACTATTCTTCATCTCATATATTTCCACTGTCTTGCGATTCCTTCCTAACACATTCCTGCATTCAAAACAAAAATCACACAAAACCGCAAAAACAAGGGCAGATTATTCACATACTTTACCTCTCACAGTCCAACAGTTATCCCATAGAGCATTCATACTTTAAATTATTATTAACTTTACTAACTTGTACATATTATTTTACCAACTACAGTTTAAATATCACTAAAGCTTAAAAAAAAATAAACTAATAT
>JABUQX010046560.1:0-22500 GCA_015478945.1 Trachelipus rathkii
CCCAGCATGGGTGAGTGGGCAGAGTGTACACAAGTCTTCTTGCTGGTATTATCAGAGTTTAGCTTTAATTCGTTACGATCCTTTTGGGTGAAGCAACACCAGCACAGAAGTTTTAACTTATTGCGTCCTTGTCCTTGAAATAGGGAATGTTACTTGGTTAACAGGTCCATCGAACCGCTGAAAACAAGTTGCTGTCCGGCTTCAACACTTGGTGACCCGGTACATTAAGTGGGGAAAAAAAAGTTTCAATGACTTGCCAAAAGGAGCCGAGAGGGTCTGGGGGGTATTAGGGGTAACAGGGTTACAGGTGGCGGATTCACCTGGTGTGTGTAGGTTGAATGTGGGTGTTCATGATTGTACCGGCTTGTTGGTCCGGGGTCAATATTGCACTCCTCATGTGGGTTGTGTAGCGGATGCGAAGTTCAGCGTGAGAAAAGGATATTAGACTTAAGAGAAATATGTAAAAGAGTTCTTGGAACATTGGGTTTCCAAAAAAAAGTTGTCCTTGTAGCATTGGGTTACACAAGTTGTGGTAAGTTCATTACACAAGACAAGAAGAACTCATTAATGAATTGTAACAAGCAAGGAAGCGCGAAGAAAGACTTCCCAATTAAAGAAGAAAAATGGGGCTTACAAAGTAGAACGAACGTTGGATTGATCCCAAAAAGAGCGATCTACAAGCGATGGTCTTGAAAACGAATTGTTAGAAAGTATGAAAGATTAATTACAGGAGACAACCCAAATTGGTCGACAAGAAATTGGCCGACAGGCCAGACCATTGTGTTGTAACGACACAGCAACAATTAGTCAGGCACGGGAGGATAGGTTGAAAGGTGAGGTAGGGTTAATTTTGAAGGGAGTTGGGCGAGGTTCGAAGGGTTGGAGGGTTTAGTAGTTAGGCGAGGTTAGGATAGGTTAGGTAGGTTGTTAGGTTAGGTTAGAGGTTAGGGTGTGGTTGTAGAGTGTTGTAGGTAAGTTGGGTGAAGTGGGTAGGTGTGAGTTTTGGTGTAGGTTAGGTTGTAGGTTAAGGCGGAGGTTTTGGAGGTGAGGGTAGGGTAGGTAGGGTGAAGCGGGAATTACCCTCTTGCTCATGTCTGGTTCTTAAGTTCAACCCATGGTTCGTGCGACAGACTCCACACCATTGCCAAACGCGGCGGGCCGAGGTCACTTGTTAGGCAGTTGAACCTGTTCAACGTATTGGTTTCCCACAACTGCTCGTCGTTTCAAAAAAACAAAAGAAAAGAAAAAAAAGTAGAAGGCATTGAACCTGAAATCATGCATTTGGGATATTCTGTTGTTACCATTATTACTTGTAGCGCGAAAGTGCGACTGCCCCAAGAACTTAGCCAAGCAATAGCTATGTTGAATTTGAATACCATTAATACAAGACGTTTGACCATTACGAGAAAGCAAGGTTTAGAATCAGGAGGTTAATATGATATATCTTTATTAGTGTAAGACCACACATTGATTATATAGATTATTATATATTATTAGTTATTATATTATATTAAGATATATATATATATATTGAAGTAGATATAAATGATATATAGAATTAGAGTATATATATATTATATAAGATTATTTGGTTATAGTATTATATATAGATATTATTATATAGATATGTACATAGATATATTATTTAGATAGTAATATAGATATATTTATATTTATTATATATTATATATTAGATATTTTATTATACTATGATACGATTTTTGTCTTAATTATATAGATATAGATTAATATAGATAGATATTTATTATGTATTTATTATATATTATAGGAGGCAGTCATTAAAAGTATTACACACGGTGTGTTGATTGTTACAATCAAATTAAGGGGAAAATCGGGTACGTTGACGTGAGAGAATCACTTCAATTGGTCGACAGACTCTGCATTAGATGGTAAATCTCGTCTAGCTTCTCTCTCGTTCCCTCCTGTTCAGATCGTCTGCGTGTCGTAAGCCGTTGTGGTTCTGTGGTGGGTGTGGTGGTGTTGGGTGGGTGGTTGGTGGGGTGGTTGGGGGGCTGTGGTGGGGTGTGTGTGTGGGGTGGTTGTGTGTTGTGGGCTTTTCTTCTTGGGCTTAGGTATTGGGGTCGGTGCTTGTGTTGGGTGTGTTGGGGTGCTTGGGGTCTTCCGTGGGGTTGCTCTTTTACTCTTGTTGTGCGGGTTGGTGGTTACTTGTGATTGTTGTGGTTTGTTAGACCGTTGTGCAACGTGGGTGGGGGTGTGGTTGTGTGGTTGTGTGGGGGTGGGTGTGTGTGTTGTGGTGGTGGGGGGGGGGCTGCGCTTGTCTTGTTGTCTGCTGTTCTTGTGTCGTGCTTACTTCGTCTTGCGGCTTGCTCTGCTCGTGCTTGCTTCCTGCTCTTGCGGTCTTGCTTGCTCGGCCTCCTTGCAATGGGTGACTTGTTGATGTGGGTGTGTGTTGTGGTTGGTGGTGTGTGTGGGGTGTTGTTGGTGGGGGTGGGTGTTGGTATTCGAGGTTCATTGTTCCGGTCACCGTGCGACCGCGGCTGTGTTTGTTCGGCGTTTCTTATTGCTGGTCTTGCGCAGGTCGTGTGTGTTGCATTTTAACGAGGCGCACTTTGGAAAAACAACTCTTGCCTCACTCAAAATGGAACATTTGGCAGATGTTGTTGAAAAGGTGGAGATGGAGCTATTAATTGGTGGTATTGGGGTGTGTGGGTAGGGGGTGTGGGGGGGGGTAGTTTGGTGTATTGCAGTTGTGGTGTGGTGGACGGAGATGTGTGTGTGATGGGTGTGGTAGGTGTTGTGTTGGGTGGAGTGGCGGGCATTGGAGGGAGCATGGTGCGTGGAGTTGTTGAGGGTGTGTGAGGTGTCGTGGGTGGGGGGGTTGGGCGATTGGGTATGGTTGTTGGGGGGTACATTTGGTGATGAAGCATGATGAGCACGCGGTGGCAAGTAACGTTATATTAAGTGATTTGTTATCAAGTCATCAACTGTCCTTATTAGTGACATTAAAAGTAAATTAGAATAATAATAATTATAGTAATAATAAAAAAAAATAAGTGAAGTCAATTAGAATAATAAAAATAAGAATGAATTAATAACTAAGTAATAAGTAATATAATTTATTAATAAATAATAATAGTAATAATAATTAATATTATAATGTAATAATGAATAATAAAGATAATGAAAATGATATAAATGAATTAAATTAAGAATTAATAAGAATTATAATTAATTGAAAATTAATTAATAATAATAAAAAGAATAATTAATAAATTTTAATCAATTAAAATTATAATATAACATAAGAATTTAAAAGATTAAGAATTAATAATAAAAAAAGAAGAAGTGAAAGAATAATTTACTTGGTAGTCCTTTATGTGTGTGGGTTGGCTACTCTGGTCAAGGAGATAATAGTTAATGCGTGTCATTGTGAGGTATCGTGGGTGGCTGTGGTGGCAGTCCATTCCACCGGTCTTGTGGGTTATTCGAGTAATTGCTGTGCACAGCGGGCTAAGGGGTCAGTAGCACCGTCGTGTGGTGTGTGCTTGGTGATGATGCACCTTGTCTGTGGGCTTGTATGTCGTTGGGTGTCAGAATTTCACCTTCGTTTGTGGTGGTTCATTGGTCGTGATTTGCACTTGTTCTGGGGTGTTGTCCTGGGGTTCAGTGAGGTCAACTCGTGTAGTTGGCGGTGCTGTCTGATTCACCGGCCATGGTGTGAGTCTGGGTGGTGAGGACTCTATGTCGGGGTTGGTCGGTCTGGGTCAGGATTCACCTGCGTTGGTGGTGGATTAGTGGGGTCAGGAGTTTCCCGTGTGTGGTTATTGTGGGGTGTCAGGATTTCACCTCTTGTGTGGTTATCATGGGTGTTGGTATGAGTCACCGTTTCTCTGTGGGGTACTGGGTTCATGGATTCACCTCTGTGGTATCGTTGTCACGCTTGCACCGCGGTGTGTGTGGTGCTGGGTTCATTAAATGCACTTCTTGTTGGGTAGCTGGTGTCATGGATCACTTTTCTGGGGTCGTGTGTCACGATGCACCGTGCTTGTATTGGGGGGTGTAGCGGTGGTCAGATTTGCACGGTGTCTGGTGTTTGTCTGTGATGTCAGTGAGCACTCGCTGTGTATCGTGGGTCATTTGATTTCACCCTGCTAGGTGTTGTTCTTGTGTGTGGTGGGACACGGTCTGGTCGTGGTGTGTGTATGTCCTAATTATTGGTTGCCAGTAATGAGTTGATTTGTAAGTGTGTACAGGTCAGTTGGTGGACACAACACAAATTGGCTGGGGCTTGTCTTCGATCAAAAGGCAGGAATCGACCCGGGGGGTGGAGGGTTAGCACAAGCAAGTGTTACCGACTGGTGGACGGGGCCAAGTACAAAGCAGGTTCTAGCAGCAATTTGCCTGTGAGAAGTTAGTTCTTGCCGTAGAATTAGGTGTCACGGCTCCTTGAGGGGTAACTTAACAAAAGTAACATTAGACGTTGTGAAATGTATTTGCATTTACTTTATTGAAGCGACAGCAAATTAGAATTTTGGCTTTGGACGACTTGAAGTGATAGGGTTACGGGATGGGTAGGTGTTTAGGGTTAGTAGGCGAGGTAGGTAGGTGAGGTTAGGGTTTAGGGGAGGGTAGGTTTAGGTGTTATCGTTAGTGGGATGGGTATGTTTGAGGGGGTGTGAGGGTTGTGGTTAGGGGAGGTACTTTGGATTGAAGTTACGTGAGATGTAGGG
Organism: Trachelipus rathkii; assembly: GCA_015478945.1. NCBI lineage: Eukaryota > Metazoa > Arthropoda > Malacostraca > Isopoda > Trachelipodidae > Trachelipus > Trachelipus rathkii. Next base: position 4,713 of record JABUQX010046560.1, read on the forward strand.
AAAGTCACTTTCCAGGTTGAATGGTTAAAGGCGTGTTGTAGATTGTTGGCCAAGTTGGTGTGTGTCGCCAAATCGAAGACGGTTCTTTGACGTCATTTGTTTCGATGGAAGACAAGTCAAACGAACATGCATTGAAATTTATATGATTATATAATTATGATTAGTATTAATTTAATTATTATTAGATTATTAGATATTAGATTTATATATATAGTATATATTATTATATATAGAGATGTATAGTATATATAATTTAGTATTATATATTATATAGTAGATATAATTAATATATATATATTAAGTATATATATTATCATATGAAACAGAGGTGGGCACGAGCCGTTGAATTACTCGTACTACTCCGGTTTACTTAACGAACTGAGTTGTGTGTGATTGTACGGAGGAACGGACTGCGTACTGTTTGTTCTTGTCATTGGTAAGTTTCTCTCAAATTATTCCGGTGATGTGTGTCCACCGTGACATGGGTAGTTGTCCGTGTTAATCAGTTGTGTTGCCGCGACTTCTTGTGATAGGGTTGATAGCTACATAATTGATCAACCCGGTCGATGCTATAAAAAGCCTTGGGATGATATTATTATTATCTTATTAAATATTAGATTATGATATTGAAAGTTTATTAATAGATATAATTAATGATGATATGAGTATTATTGAGAGATATTGATAATATATATTACTATTAATTAATTATGATATGTACATTTATTTATAGTATATAATTATATTAAGATATATATTATATAGAGTTATATTATTAGATATTAAATAATTAATAGATATAGATATAGATATGATATAGATATAAATTTAGTAGATATATTACTATAGATTTAATAGATAGTTATAGATTAGATATGAGAAGTTAGAGATTTTATATGATTATATTATTATATATAATAAGTTTTATTATTAAGGGCAGATGTTGGTCCCGTTGCAGTAAGTTTTGTTGCCAGTGACGACTGGAAGTAACCCATTGTTTAGGTTAACGATTTGTTGTTGTTAAGTTTAAGGGTCTCATTAGGATTCCAGTCTGACTACTAATCGCTTCTTCAGCCTTGGACGAGTTGATGGAATTAGATTATTTATTATTGTTGCGTAGTTGTAGTGGTCTAAAAACTTTAAGGGAATATTTGGAGTGATTAATGGTTTTGGCTTTGCGTCGGGTGTTTTAGTGGGTGGAGTATTTTGAACATGGAGGGATAAGAATGTTATTAGGGAACTAAACACTGGGCGAAGTGCAAAAAATGGGACAGGATATTGTTACCGCAAACATGAAGCAAACAAGTTTCATTGAAAAGATTCGATAGACTTTTGAGAGACCGGCGAAGTGAGGGGTCCCATAGATGTTGTCCAGTTGTGTTGTCCATTTATTCGTAAATGAAACAGCAAAACGATGTGAATAAGTGAACAAAGCCCGTCTTGGAAACGGAAGGCGGAGGTCAAAGTTAAAGTTAAGAAAGGTGACATGTAGAATTTTTAAGTGTAAAAGTATTACGTTAAGATAAAGTGATATGTAAAGGTGTGATGTCGGGAGAATCCCCCTGTGAGTTGATGATGTGACAGGGGCCCAAGTCTGTGTGAGCCAACTTTGAGGCCAATCTTGGAGTTTGCAATCTTGTAGGGTTGCTAGGGTCTGTCTTACATGTTTCTCAGTCCTTGGTTACAATCTTGTTGATGGCTCCGGTGATAATTTGACGAGCTCGGTGTGGATTCCCCAATATCTCTAGGGTAAGGGTATGAATATTTGGCATTAACGAGTAGGAAGGTCTATGTGTCCTTCCCGGCCCTTTATACAGTTCAACGAAGTTTAATGATTCTTCGTGTGGGATGGTTGCCCATCTGTTGAATTCTGATGCCTGGAACTTATGTACATTAAGTTCAGAATACATCCTTGTGGATTGTTGGTTGTTAATGGTCATTATTATTCCATGTTCATATGAGCGTAATGTAATAATTAAATTGATATTAATTCTCAATTCATGATTACCTTTGTGTTGACTGATTACGTGGTGGTGTGGTGTGAGCTAGTGGATTTTTTGTGCTATATTCACAACCCCTCTCCCACATTGTATATTAGTTGTTTGTGAACGAATTTAAGTTAACTTAAACTGGTTGTCTTATGTGCTTGCATCGGAATGGGTAATTCTTCATTAGTGGTAACTTATTATTGAAGAGTATTCTTGTACTTAACTGTTAAAAATAGCGTGAGTAGACTCCACCGAAAATATTACATAGAATAGAGACCTGCAATGAGAATGTAGATTAAGGCCGGAAACATATATTTTGGTCTTTGATTCGATTTGAGAATGGATGAGTGAGACTCTATTTCCATATTCAGAGTTGCAAAAAAACTTATAAGTAACTTACAAGCTTGCAAACTATTGTGTCAGATCAAGTAAGTCACCTGCCTCAATAGTCCCGATATCATTATTCCCCTTTTCGTTTCGGAAAGAGCCTAACCGGCGCCGTTTTAATAACCGTCTTGTGCTATTGGGTAAGGGTGTGCCGTGCTACGAGAGCATTGCAACCACATCTTGTCGAACTATTCCTGAATACTAATTTAACTGAATTATATTCTTGGGACCGTTGCAAGAATTATTCATGCGTCATTCGCATTTCGACTCCGACGAGAATAAGTTGGAGTGTGTCTTCACCTTCAACAGTTACGGGGTTACGAGTGGTGCGTTGCCCAGCGGCTGCAGTTCTTCCGCAACAAGATTAGAATTAATTACCTAATTTAGACCTTACATATATTATACTTATACCATATTATTAGAGAGATATTTGCCTATTGTAGATACGAAGAATAGATATATATTAATTATTATTTGTGATATAGTATTAGAGATAATATATTATATTGTACTATAGATTACTTAGTATTTTGTTATTATACTCATTCCTTTTTATTAGAGAAAAGGGCATACTTTTGCATGAGATAATTATTAGAAGAAATTAGGTAAATGTTGCTTGTCGTAAACTTGATTTTGGAATTATGAATTTAACATTTAGGAGGGGATTTGAACTTGGCCACGAACTGTTATGAAATATATGGCAGTTAATGAAGAGGTTTGATTTGAGTGAATTATGTGTTTGGTTTGATGGTGTTAAGAAGGAATAGGTTATATTGGGGATGAAGCCATAGTAAGCAAGAGGTTAAAATGGTCGAGCCGAGAAAGAATTGAAGAACAGTAAATTAATGCAGTCATACATACAATTACCGTGTAAATTATATTGATCTCAAGAACGGAGGCTAGATTGTGATGATTTGGATTTGAATTGTGTATAAAGAGCCAAAAAGCGTTTACGGAGTATATGTTCCGAAGGATTGGAGGAGAGCTGCAATTGTACCCTTACATAAGGTCATATATGGTATAGTTATATAAGTCAGGGGTAACTGTAGGAATAAGGGATTTAAGTTATTAGTGCTAAGTAGGGAAGTACATATATCTTGGTATTTATATTGGTCGAACAAGAGATGGCAGTGACTGAAGGGATGTCTGAATTTTTGATGATATCACACCGTACCTTTTTGTAAAAGTAGTGTAGAGAATGTGTGTAGATAATAATATTTTCACTCATTTGGAATACAAATTGATCTGAAGAAAATATAGGGTGGAAGATGATATAGAATTTATTCCGTATATATTTTTTTGGATTTCAAACAGGCGTATGAATATAAATATATCAAGAAGCTCTATATCTAGATTTTGGGTTCTGGTAGTTCAGTGGTTTAAGCGTGGTTTTCACAAACTCGGGGCTTCGGTTTATCCTTAGTATAAACTGCGGCTTTGTAACGCCCCATATTAAAGTGGAGTTGAGAGTGATTGTTTTAATATTAATATGCGGAGATGATGGCATTATGTGTTATGCTCTTCTGTTACTAATCAATTGCATATGGAATGGTGGAATTATGAGAAAAATTAGAGGTGGGGTGCACAGGGGTGGTGTTAGTGAAATGTATGGAGTAATGAGGAAAGTGAGGTGCCTATCCATTATATATGGATTATTTGGTTTTGTGCGAAGAATCTGAAGAGAGTTTTGAAGGGTTGGTAGAGAGACTTTTGTCAATGGTGTATACAGGTGACATAATTTCCATGTAAACTGTAGAAAAGTAAGGTTAAATGTTGGTGTAGAATGAGGACGAGTTCTCGGGTGAAAATTCTCTAAGGATGTTTAGCAGTCTGGAGTCAAATGTAAGCTTAAGAGTAAATATATTAGTTTATCTTATGTTGGATTAAATAGGATACGAATGATCATTGAAAGTGTTAAAGCAGCGAAAGTTGAATAAGCAGGATAGTGTTGGCTGTGCCAATTAGAATACTAGGTTGGTGATTTAAAGGCTAAAGCATCTTGAGTGAGCTAGTTATTAACATTGAGATGTACTTTATATAATTAATCCTGTATAATGTTCGTAAATTTTAAGATGACGACAAACCAATCAACTAATATAGATCCACTCCGTAAGTAATTGTCAGCATAGTCTCAAAGAGCTACCTAAGAACGGAGTAAACGGAAGTAAACTGACACTTTCTGTTACTTTTTCCCTTTCAAAAAGAATTCGGAATATAACGATGAACGGAATCTTACTTTTTCGAGTAACAACGAGTTAACGATAACGACTATCTTTTTTAGAGTAACGATGCCCACCTCTCTATATATATAGTTATAATTATATTAATATTTACTATATATATATATATACTAATTAATTAATTTAATAATATTTTATACTATATATATAAAGATGATATTTACTAATGTTTAAACTATAAGACCGTTATATATATAACATATATATATATATATATTATATATAAGCTGTATTGTTTACTCTATATAGTATTAGTATATGAGTGATATATATATATATATATATTACTTTCAAGGTGACGTACAACAACGAAAAATAAAGAGAAAGGGTTTCACCACAATTTGGTAATTTTAAAAAAATATATATTTCAACAGTTTCTTTATCCCTACACATAAACCGTTTTCGTTTTGGTCACTTGTGCTTACGCTTCGGATAAGAGCTTATCCAGTTTACGCACGAATTTCGTGCATAAACGAACGTGATTGCTCACAAAAGTCACTTTTGTTTACAAACAATCAGAGTCAGCTGTTGTGCTGAGCAACGTGAGTTGGAATATAAGACACCACAATACCAAAAAATAACAGAATTGGTCTTAATATTACAGGAATAGACTGATCAAATTTATGTGGGCATAGAGTTTTATCGATTGGAAAGGACATTAGATTAAAGCTAATTTAATTTGAATGAAACACATCCGTCAATTCCAACACGGAATCTATCCCACGCCCGAGCCATCTTGGTTTTGATCTCACAATTCTCTTTTCGTAAGAAGTGCCTTAAGTCTGTAAACACGACGAAATATTCGCAAGACCTTACAGAATTAAGGAAATTCTTACTTTGGTGAGCATTTACTTCGATTTTGGCTAATTCTGACAAGAGAGCGAACAAAAAACTCGAGAATTTCTTATACGTTTCTTAAGCACAAATGCAAAAACGAAAACGGCTTTAATTAATATATTTTGAATGTAAAATAGTGGTTCGAACATTTAAAAACATTAAAAAAAACATTTATTTACTATTTCATGTGACGTCACAAACTCAAGAATAAAAACGCAAGAACATTAAGGACAGAAAAAAGCAACCTTACCGATGGAAGCAAAATTCCCAATTTTGCGAGGAAATTTCCTCCCGTTTGGAAGAATATTTGGCAAATCGAATAAAAAAATGAGGAACTTCCGTTTGGAAGAATTCTTGCTAAATCAAAAACGCCTTTACTCTGAAGTGCTTAGGTGTATATAAGGTAGGGCTAGGTTAGATAGTTACTTTTAGTCTGGAAGGGGAACTTAGGTACATAAATATGACTAGGCTAAGATGAAGTTATTAGCTATCTGAAACAACTACTTAGAGTAATACTATGTAGAATGTAGACAAGTAGGCTCAAGTTAGGAATTAAGCTTTATGCTAGGCTTTTGTTATACGGTCAACTGTAGCTTTCAAGTCTGACTACTTGGTATATTAACAGTAGGTTAGGTTAGGTCAGGTTAGGTTAGGTTATACTAGGGTTGGTTATGCCAAGTACTAAGTTTAGCTCTGAACTACGTCAGATCAAATAACAGGAGTAAAAGGGTTAGCGTTAGGATCAAGTTACTATTTAGTCCTGAACTTTCTCTAATAGATGGATGAAGGTAAGAGTTAAGGCCCAGGAAATTAATTTGTTATGAGTCTAGAACGTAACACACGTGCGAAAAGACCTTAGATTACGGACTTTCAAGCGTTCAAAGGTCTACTTTAGTCTCGGGCTGCTTGAGAGTTAGAATTGGTTTGTTTATTAAGGGTGTATTAAAAATTTAATTAATTACTTAGATCATAAGCTAAGGATATAGGTTAGGTGAATTTATTTAGTACTCTTGAATTCTGCTTTAGGTAAAGGTTGATTTAAGGGATTCAGAGTCAAGTCAACGCAACCACATTTATTCCGAGACATACTGAAAAATTCCAATTCAAGAGCATCGAAACGTTAAAAGGCTTTGATCAATCATCATCACTACGGATGAGAGTGTAGTGTATGGCAGGGTCAACAGAATGATTACCCTACGAAATTGTCAAACATAGAAAAGAAAATGTTCCATATAAGCGTGATGCACACGATTAGATTACTATTTTAATACGATTCTTATTTATTTAAGTAGCTTTTATATATAATTTTGTAGTTTTTAATAGTAATTTCAAGCATTGTTTTTTTTTTGCAGTATATATAATAATATATTATATAATCACATACATATATAAACAATTATCTATAATATATATATATGATTTATAATAATAAATATAGATATATTACATCTATTCACATTGATTTTTGATAGAATAGTATAGGTATTACATTGGGACGGTGTATGTGTATGTGTGGGTCGAAATTTGATGTTAGTCTAAATAAGACATATCATGCTAATTGAGGTATAATCTCTCCTGAAGAGGTTTAAGTATTGAAATTCATTGTGGCAGCGTGTGCTACTATTGGGTAAGATGTTTTAGATTTTGTTTATGAGAATGATTAGAGAATCGGGAAAACAGGATTGTTTTTTAAGGAGGTGTGTTTGTGAGTGGTGCGTTTCTGAATAGAACGCGACTTTTTTTTGCCTAGTTTTATCAGTGCCGTTGTATAATCGAACGGTCGGTAGGAAAGTCTTGTTAAAAATAGAGATGTAATCAAAATTCGGATTGTAGGAAGAGAGGGGAAGCCTATCCCTTAGAAGCTCTGAGGAATAAAGAAGAAAGTGTTCCTATTTTGTGTTGGTTGAATGGGACGATAACCAATGTATGTAACTTGGGTGTAAGTAGGTTTACGGTAAACAAAGAATTGGAGAGTAGTTGAGAAGTATTTTGTTCGTGCTGCTGGGAACGTCTACTAGTGATCTGTTTAGTGTAAGTATATTAGTTATCTGTTCATGAGTGTTCAATGTGATATTTAATGTTAGGTTATAGTGTTGAGGGAAATCGAGTTAAATGTTATGTGGGTTAGATATTGGGAGGAAAGATGCAGAGAGAGGAGTCATCTACAATATCTGTAACCGAAGTAACCATTATCATGATGGGGTTAGGAAAAATGTAAATAAATTTCATGTTGCCATGACCGTATTAGTGAATACAGGAGAAAGGGGAGAACCCATACTAAGTCTCAGAAATTTCTGTTTCCAGAAACGTTATTAAATCGAAAAAGTTATGTTTCAAGGGTGAGGAGGAATTAATTGTTTTAAAAGTAATCGAAAGGAAATAGGTAATATAAATTGTTTTCAAATAAAACGGATAGTAGTGAAGGGTTAAAGGGAACAGGTACAGCCGAGGGTGAAGAGTAAGTATACTCACAACGTTACGGGGGAGTTGAGTGTGGGTTGAATGTTTCTAGTTTTTGTATGATAAATCTCAGAATGGTAAACTATTGATAGGAAATGTGTCCCATAAGCAGAGGTGGATTGTTTAGCTAACATTAGATAGAGTTTAATAATGGGGACAGAATCTATTAGAGATGAGGTAGCCGAAGAGGAGTATTGGTTTATGTGCTTTGGGATTCTCCATAAAATTTTGGAAGAGGCAAGCGGGAAAGCTAGCCTTTTAAATCTTTGTGAAGATAAGTATTTAAAAAAGAAATGTTTTTTTAGTTTATAGTTTAAAGTTATTTGAGAAGTGTTTAAGGGATTTTGGGTGAGGATGGAATATGTATTGTATCAAAAAGTAAGTCGTCTACATGTTATGTAGATTTAGTCAGTTTTGTTAAGATCTGTATAACATATTATTACATTTGTCAGATCTTGTAATTATGATGTTGTTCATTTTTTGTAAGTGAATAGAGAGCTGTGTAAAATTCAAATATTCCTAAATCGTTGTATAAAATGAATTGCATTGCTGTAAATTGATATAGAATAATAAAAAAAGCAGACATACTAATACTAATATTTTTCTCACTTCTGGCAGAGATTAACGAGACTAAATCATATATTTTATATTTATAATGAAGAAAAGAGCAATATAAAAAGTTAATTAATTATATATGTTATATCTTACGAAATTTGGTTCTGTGTGAAACATTAGTTAACGTGTATATCCAAAGTTTTTCAGGTGTTTGGCGGCTTATATGACTTATTAAGTCATACTCGAGCCAAAGAAAAAGAAAGTTCCAAAAAAAATTCAAAACGCTGTGTCAGTAACGTTTGGTAACTCAGCAACTATCTAAAGTGTAATAATATAGACCAGTACTCCAAACATAGGTATATATATATATATAGATGAGGTATTTCAAAATATAATATATATAAAATTATGTTACCAATAGAGATAGAGATACTTGGCTAAACTTTTTCAATTTTGTGCCAGTTATTTATATAATGAGAGTACTTTGATCGAACTAGTACCTTAATATAAAATTTATAACTATATAAATGTTATTATTAGTATCATTATATGTATCATATAAATATTATATTATCATAAATAACTGTATAGATATATTATATACGAAGAGATATTATATATATCATAGACTATATAAATATACTATATTATATAAATTATATATGTATATATATAAATAATTATATATATACAAGCTTATTCATGAATTAAAACTCACCTTAGGACCCGACAATATGCATTTGTTTCACTTAAGTTTAGGTCATTTAAGTCATTGAACAAATGCTTTATATAATAATATATATATTATAGTATTATTACTTATATATATATATTATAAATAACATAATATATATATATAAATATATGATATGTAATAATATTAATAATATATATCTAGTAAAATATATAATAAAGATATAAATAATAGATAATAAAAGATAAAGGAAATAATAGAATAAAAGAAATAATACAAAAATATATAAGAGTAAAAATATATAATATAATAAAATATATAATATATAATATATATATATATATATATATATATAATATAATATATATTATATCTATATATTATGAGTATAAAGAAGATATAGTATATCATAAAATATATAATGATATAAATATAATAGATATTATATAATAAATATATAATAAATAATTAAGCATTGTTATATATATTTATTATATATATATATAGTATATCTATAATATACTATATTTATATATATAATATATATATATCATATAGCTACCTATAATATTATAATAGTAGTAGTATATAGATATATATAGTATATATTATATATAATGATATATATATATTATATATTTATATAATATATATACTTTATATATTATATAATATAGTTTATATATATTTTATTATATATTATATATATATATATATATATATATATTTATGTCCTCTTAATATATTTTATATATATAGATTATAATTTATTATTTGGTAAGTATTTCCTATATTCTACATTTAGGGTATTATGCGGACCGGTTCAGCCAAACGCTTGACATCGTTGAATTCAATTTGGAATAATATATCTTTTGGAGGTCCTTGTTCTCCACACACCACTGACTTATACAGGTTCAAATAGCCGTTTATGGTTTAATTCTTTTTAAATTAATTTTTAAATATATATTTCAACAGAACCAAATTTTCGGGAAATGCAACTTAATTAAAAATAGAGCCATTCTGAGAATGTTCTCTTTCTAAAATTATAACATATAAAAACTAATGATTTAGTCCGGTTACATCTCTGCCAGAGAGTGAGAAACCACATAAAACCGCTTTTCTGAGGTGAATTCTGCTTTTTTTTAATTCATTTCTTATCAAATGTTTTCCTACCTTTACTAATTTAAACAAACAGAAAACACCCTCTAAAATTTACACAGCTCTCTATTCACTTTACAAAAAATTAACCAACATCATAATTACAAATTCAATGCACAAATGTTATAATATAAGTTATACAGAGACTTAAACAAAACTGATAATCCTACTAACAACCTTGCAACGACTTACTTTCTGATAACAATACATATTCCCCTCCTCACTAAAAAACCCTTAAAAACTTCTCAAAATAACTTTAACTATAACTAAAACTATAATTACAAATTACAAAAATTATGCTTCACAAAGATAAAAGCACTTTCCCTTGCCTAGTCCAAATTTATGGAATCCAAAACTATATAAACAAACTCCAATCCTGCTTCGTCCGCATTTCCATTCTCTAACATTTAGATACTGTTTCCTATAAATTTATCTAAATGGTTAAGCATAACAACTCTCACCTCTTTTTGGACACATTTCCTCATCACATATTAACCAACCTTGCCTTGGAAGATTAAATTATCAAATCAAACTAGCAACACTCATACCTAATCTACACTAGATTAATTGGCAACACCTCCATGCAACGGATCAGTATCCACGATTAGCTTAGAAAACGTTCCTGCGTTGATTTCTGAATGTATGGATCTGTCGGTAAGGAAGATTAGTTTTATACCAATCGCAGCATAGGGGATGTTAGGATTGGATTGAGTTTTATGATGTTGACGTTATGTTAGCAAGGCAAACTTACTCCCTCGTAAGTTTTTGGGATTAACTTTCACTCTTCACTCTGGTAACCTGTCCCTTAACGCCGTTCACACTATTCACGTTTATGAATGAAAACAAGTTCATATTTATCCTTTTCCTCTTTCCGATATTTTAAACAATTAATCCTCCTGCACCTTGAACATAATTTTACGAAATGTTAATAACACGTTTCTGAAACAAAATTCTGGACTTATTATGGGTTCCTACCTTTCTCCTGTATTAAGTAATTATTTTTATGGAACTCCTTGAAAATTTAATTACATTTTTTCTAACCCCATCAGACTATGTTACTTGTATCAGATTATGTAGGACTTGATATTTTTTGCATCTATTCCTCCCAATATTAACCCAACATAATATACTTGATCTCCTCAACACTATTAACCCTCCACATTAAATTCACCATTGAAACTTCAAGAAATAATTCACCATTTCTGGACGTTCTTACAACCTGGTCAAATAATCTCACTACTCTCCAATTCTCTGTTTACCGTACACCTACTTACAACCCAAGTATATAATTGGTTTCGTCGCCATTTCAGATCTTCTAACACTCACCACAGCTTTTCCTTCTTTATTCCCTCAGAGCTCTACAGAATATGCTCTCCTCTTTCCTACAAATGCAATCTTGATACATTTTCTCTATTTGTAACAAACTTTCTTACCCTCTTTTCATTATACAACGGGCACTTAAACTAGCAAAAAAAACTTCTATCAACGCACCCACTCACACCCTCTAAAAACAATCCTTTTTGTACCCATTGCCTATACTTCCTCTTAGACAATTAAAAAACCATCTTAACACCCAATAATTTCAATCTTACCTCTTCAGAAATCTACCCCTCAAAGCTATTCTTAGACCTAACATAAATCGACCCACTACAATCCCCCAATGTTTATTATATATATTATAATATATATATATTTATATAATATATATATATTATTATATAATATATCATTATATTATATTCTATTCCCCTTTAGATTTATTTATATATTATATTATTTATCTATTCTATTAATATTATTAAATTTATTAATTGTATATATTTATATTTATATCTTTAAAATATAATTTATAATATTATATTATATAATTCTTATTTCTTATCTTATAGTTCGCTTCTCCCGTGTACATATTACGTGCCAATTGGAATATTTCTTTTTCATTTAGTCCAAATTCGTTAACGGACATGACCTGCTACACACTCTCAATCCCCGTGTGTTGATGATTGTCAGCTTTTAACTTTAGATTTGAATTGGATTTTTCAATGTCTCGTGAATAATGTGGTTGGTGACTTGACCTGACCTAATCAACCTTACCTAAGCAGTCAAGACTAAAATTAAATTAACCTAACCTAACCTTAGCTTATCTAAGTAATTCAGACTAAAACTAACTTAACTTGATCAAACCTTACCTTAACTATAAGCAGCCCAGACTAAAAGTAACTTGACCTGACCTAACCTAATCTTTCCTAAGTAGTTCAGACTAAAATAACTTGACCTAGCCTAACCTTACCTCATATACCTAAGAAGTCCAGACTAAAAATAACTTGACCTAACCTAACCTACCTTATATAATCTAAGTAGTTCAGACTAAAATTAGCTTGGCCTAACCTAACCTAGCATAACCTAACCTAACCTGACCTAACCTAACCTACTTTATATATCCAAGTAGTTCAGACTAAAAGTAACTTGACCTAAACTAACCTAGCATAACTAACCTAACTTGACCTAACCTAACCTTACCTTATATATCTAAGTAGTTCAGACTAAAAATAACTTGATCTAGCCTAAGTTTACCTTATGTACCTAAATATTCCAAACTAAAAGTAACTATCTAACCTAGCCCTACCTTATATACACCTAAGCACTTCAGAGTAAAGGCGTTTTTGAATTGGCAGGAATTCTTTCATCAAATTTTGTTGGGTATGTCCATTTATTTTTATATTCGATTTGCCAAATTATTCTTTCTATATTTATCCCAAACGGGAGGAAATTCCTTCACAAAATAGGGATTTATGCATACATCGGAAAAGGTCGCATCTTTTCTTCCTTAACGGTTCTTCCGATTTTAATTCTTGAGAAGTTTTAGTGACGTCTCAACATCCGAAATTACGTTTAAATAAAATGTTTTTTTTAATGTTTTTAAAAATGCGCTCGAACCATCTATACTTCTTCAATCTTATTTATAATTAAAGCCGTTTTCGTTTTTCTATTTGTGCTTAGAAAACCTAAGAAATTCTCGAGTTTTGTTCGTTTTTGGTCAAATTTAGCCCAAAATCGAGTAAAATGAATCACGTCCAACCGTAACGGATATGGATTACCTTAAAGATTCTGTAAGTTTGATATTTTCCCGTGTTTAACCGAACTTAAGCCCGTTCTATACGGAAAAAAAATAGTGAACAAACAAGATGTCGCGTGGGTAGTCCGTTTGACTTGATTCGGAATGTTTCATTCAATACAAATTAGCTTTTAAACAATCTAATTCCTTCCAAATCGATAACACTCCATCCCAATATGTGATCAGTTTCACTTCTGTAATATAAACTCACATTCTGTTTAATTTTTTTTTATTTCTTTTATTATACCCAATTAACCCACGTGCTCCATCTACAAACAGCTGACTCTGAGATTGTTCTTGCTAAACAAAAGTTAGACTTTGTGCAGGCAATTAATCAACGTTCGTTTGCACGAAAATTTCGTGCTAAAACTGGGTGAGCATGTTCTTATCGAGCGTCAAGTCACAAGTGACAAAATACGAATAACACGGTCTATGTATTTCCATAAGAACTGTTGAATATATTTTTTGTTAAAATACAAAAAATTTGATTTCTTTCTCTGTTATTTTCATTCATTTACAAATTTTAACAGTATAATATACAATATTTATATATATGTACTATATATATATAATACTATATATATAATAATATACATATAATATATATATATTAGTACTATAAATATATATTGTGTTGATATTATATATATATATATATATATAATATATATATATATATATATATATATATATATATAATATTATATACTATATATATACAGAACTAATATGGTCCATATTAGAGCTTCGTTATCGTTATCTCCGTTATCTCGGAAAAAGTAGTTCGTTATCGTTATTCCGTTTCTCTGCTTTGAAAGGAGTACGAAGGCTGCCGTTTCTCCGTTACGTCCGTTACTTTTAGCTTTTTGACTATGACATTAATTACGGTATCTTATGTAGTTGATTGGTTTGTGTATATTAAATTTTCACATTGTATCTTATTTTTAAAAAACATACCCTCATGTAAGACACTAGCTCACTCAAGACTTAGCCCTTACATCACCAACTATATGTAATTTGCACCAGCGCACTTCCTGCTTTTTTCAACTTTCTGCTATCGACTCCTGCATCATTCGATTTTTTTTTTTTTTTTTTTTTTTTTTTTCCCTAGTTTTTTCCACATATGTACTAAATATTTAAACTCTAGCAACTTGCTCCAGCTGCTCAACATCCATAACAGAATTTCCACACCGAGAACTGTTCCTCACGCACAACCATAGACCTTACTCTTATCTACGTCTACATTGAAATATGTCCCTTTACACACCCTGACAAATCTACCAATCCTCCCCAACTCTCTTCAGATTCGCCACATAAACCCAAATCATCCACATATAATAGGTAGGCACCCTCCCACTTCTCCTCCTCTCTCGGCATCATTCTAAACACCATCCCATGCCACGACCACCTCTAATTTTTTCATAACCCCATCCAGTATGCAAATTGAAATGAACCAAAAGACATCAACACATTCACTGGCCTCACTGCCGGCTATAATATTAGAAAGCAATCACTCTCAACTCCATTTATTCTACAAGCGCTTTACTATCGTCAAACAAAAAATCCTTTGATGTCCATTTCAGATAGCTTACCACCAATAACCTGGGATATATCAATTAACACCTGCCCATAGAGCTCCTATAGTTATTGCATAGTCGCATAGCGGCTCCTTGGAGTGAGGAGTTGGTGAAAAATCCAAAAAAAATAAATACAAATTTATTCTTCTCTCCCTAATTTTCTCAATATTTGTTTACGAATGTAAATTTTATCCACACATCCTCTACGTACTCTAAACGCACCTTGTTCTTCATAAATCAGTCCTTTCGTCACTCGACGCATTCTTTCGACAAAATACCAGTATATGTTCCCTACTACACTTAATAAACTAATTCCCTATTTCCTAAGTCCTTATCTAGACATATCCCTTATGTAAGGTACTATTGTCAGCTCTCACTCCAATCCTCGGAACTCTCTCCGTAAGACGCTTTTGCACACAACTTCGCAAATCCAAATAATCACAATCTCGCCTCCCGTGTTGATCATTAATTTAACACCCGTAATTTATATATAGCCTGCAGTATTTTACCTGTTCTCAACTTTCTCTGCTCTACGCATTATCCTCCTCTTACTATGGCTTCATTCCCCAAATACATATTCCTCTCAACACCAGTCAAAACCTCACACATATCACCTATCAGCGCGTCTTCTTACTGCCAATGTAAGTGCAGACTTCCAAAGTTGTTCCCACCCACACTCTAGTTAAATGTCATTTCATCAGGTAACGAAAGCACCATATCCATTCCTGTGATTCTATTGCAGATGCCTTGGTAATTCCTTATATAATAAGTATATATATATATATATAGAGTATATATATATTACATAATATACTAATACCCACATTGACATATACTAATAAATAATACACTATATTAAGTATATATATTTATTATATATTATATATATATAATATATATTATCCTAATCTTGCCGCGCGGAGAGAAGGCACGCCTGACGAACACTCAGTTACGACTGGAGGTCCCTCCTCTCCACTTATTTCTCTGGTAGAGTCGAATGTCGACATGAAGACATGAAACATTACTGAGGACCAAAAGATAGTAATTAAATGACAAGTAGTATAGTATGTTTAAGTGATGTTCGATAGATGTGGTGTGGCCTGTCTAGTAAGCAAGCAACCAAACTTAACCATCAGAGGTTTCGGAGCAGTTTAGGCTATGTTCCGTAACGTGAGGGAGATTGTCTCGGGACTCCGTTGGCCTGCTTACTTGTGTGACTATTCAAGGAGGTTTGTGAGTTTCTTTAATTTAAATTGGCAATTGTGAGTATTAGCGTACAGGGTCTAACCCAAATGAAAGGGTACTTTAACTAAGTGTTCCCGATCTATCTAATCAATGGACGTCCTAGATCATGTATTTTCGGTGAGAAACCTAATCAGATATTTCTAGCTAGTAAAGAGAATAAAAATAATAAATAGTTCAATATAGAAATCAAAATCTAAGGGATATAGACACCACTAAGAAAAACAACAGTTTAATGTTTTACTTATTCGTTCAAAACATATATACATGTGGGGGTAATGGTGAACATTATAAAAAGATAACAAATTCCACTCCCAACAAAACCTATAAGTAAGACAGGTAGTATGAATTGGGATTATATATATAATATTTTAATTTAGATAAAGCTTTCGTTGATAGGATATACTTAAAATCCAATGTATTATGATTATGTACATAAGTTCAGGATCAGATTCAAGAGTGGAAACCAAACGAATCCAAATATCATTCGTGCAATGAAGTAAGGGAAGGAAATAGAAATTCTGACTCAATTATGACAAATATATTGCACTTAGCTGAGATTGAATGAAGAATGAACCCAACCAATAAGGAATGAAATCAAAGATTGAAATTTGGCCTAAAATTGAAATCCAAGATTGAAATTGAAACCATGAATTAAAAACTGGAATCAGACCAGAAATTGGAACCCTGTCAAAATAAATAATAAAGGGGATTACTACAGATCACACTTTATCTTCATTTATAACAGTATATTTTACATATAATATTAAATGTACTTTATTACTTTATTGAACTCACCCTTTCAGTTTCCAAGAGGGGCTTGTTCAATTAATTCAATAGTTTGCTGTTTCTTTCCGATATGAAACTGGAAAATCTGGACATCTAAATTCCAGGTCTCGCAAAGTCTTCGAGTAGTTATGACTTGCTTGTTAAGCAGTGTTTGGGTCAAATAGTCATGTCTTTGACACTTTAGCAAAGTCGTTTATTCATAATATTATTAAATACATTACATATAATCATATCCAAACTAAAAAGAGAGAAAACAATTGATAACCTCCACCATTCGCCCTAAGTTTTGACATTAAATAAGCAAATAATAAATATACTATTAATGATTCGACCAGGCTGGAGCGTAGTGTCCAGACTGGATCATTGAGAAACCTTAAACTACAAAATCGTTACTATGGGTTACTTCAGTCGTCAATGGCACAAATATGCACGAATAACAGCTCCTTACGATATTATATTATATATAGTAAATGTATAAATATATAATATATATATATATTATTATATTATATATATATATATATATACTAATATATATGCTATATATGATATATATATATATATATTTATATATATATAAATATGTAGTATATATATCTATATATTACTATATATATCATATATTATTATATGTATAATAATATGATATTAATTAATATATTATACATATATATATAAATATATATCAGTATATATATTATATATATATACTATTTAATATATATATAATATAATATATATATATA
>JABUQX010046560.1:27500-32500 GCA_015478945.1 Trachelipus rathkii
GTGTTGCTAGAGGGGACAATGGCGGTTCTCATATTAATTCTTTATTTGTTTACTGGGAATTCCTAAAAAGAACCATGCGTCTTCTTAAGTAATTATTGTTATTTATTTCGAGTTGACTGGGACAGTTTAGAGGAATTAATGTAAGTGGAGAGCTTCTTTAATTATATTGCGTGATTGGGACCGTCAGATAGGCCCATGCTGCTTTTTAAGTATTTAATTTTTATTTATTATTTATTATGGGTTGACTGGGATATTCTAAGTTGGGGCCAATGCGCTCTAAGTTATTAAATTTTTTGGTTGATCGGAAAGTCAAAAAGGACTATGCTGCTTCTTAAGTATTATTCTTATTTATTATTGAGTTGACTAGGATATTCTAGAGGTCAATGCGCTTCTTAATTATTATTTTAATTATTAAATTTTTATTGGTTGACTGGACAGTCTAAATATTACCATGCGGCTTCTTAAGTATTGTCCTTATATATTATGGTTAACTGGGACATTCTAGAGTAGTTTCATGCAGCTTCTTAATTATTATTCTTAATATTAATTTATTATTGGTTGACTGGGCAGTCTAAATAGGCCCATTGTGGCTTCTGAATTATTACTCTTATTTATTAATTATAATGGATTGACTGCGGACATCTAGAGGGGCAATGCGGCTTTTTAATTATTTTTCTTAAGTATTAATTATTGTTGGTTGACGGGGACAGTCTAGGTAGGCCTATGTGGCTTCTTAACTATAATTACTATTCATTAATTACATTAATTTATTATTAAAAATATTCTTAATGTCTTTAATTTTATGGGATTTGGAAGGGGACACTCTAGATGGATTCTGCGTCTTGTTACTGCTCTATATTATATATATATATATATATATATATACTTATATATATATATATATATATAGATATATATAATATATATATATATATATATATATATAATAATATATATATATATATATATATATATATTATATATAAATATATATATATAATTTATATATAATATATAATATATATATATATATTTCGCTGACGCTCACAATCTGAAAAATTCAAGAAAATCAAAAAAAACAAACAAATCAAAAAAATCAAAAAAATCAAAAAATCAAAATTTATTTTTTTTCTAAAAAAATCAAAAAATCCCAAACCCTGTTAAAAAGCATATTTGTATAGCGGCTATTCTTCATTCTTTTCGTTTCAATTTTGCATAATCTTTATATTTATATGTAATAATTTCATTTATTTGACCAACTTTCAAAAAAATATGAAAATATTATTCGTAACATTTGTGAAATTTGCAAAATTAGATCGTTTCTATAATGGTCAACTCGTGCTGAGCACGAAGTAGCACGAGTGCAGGAGTCCCTCTGATATATATAATATATATTATATATATATATATATATATATATATTATATATATATATATATATAATATATATATATACTATATATATAATAGTAATATATATATATTATTTATTATAAATATAATATATATTTATATATATATATATATATTTGGATTATAATATTAAATTCTTTTGTTTAAGCAGTGGCGTATAAATATATATATAATTAATTTGAGAGGTTTCTAAGTCAAACTTAATAGCAGAAACATGCTTGCTAAGTTTGTATAGATTAACTAGGGTACGAAGGATTATTTTTCTGGGTTTTTTATTTGCGGGGGTGGGGTGCTGAATTTTCGAGAGTAACGATTTTTCTATTTTTACTCGTTTTATATTGCTTTTATTTGAAATTTAGACTTTCTCAAAATTTCGTGAGGGGGCTGTGGCCCCTCAACTCCCAACTGAGCGCTCTTCACTTTGTAGATTAGCTAGCAGCACAAAGATTGCCTAGCATTGAGTATATTAAGGATAGGTTAGAAAAAGTTGTTTTAATAAGATATTATGGAGGGTTAGCCAAATCATCGGTGCGCATTGCAAAAGAAATGGTGCAAGTAGTAAGGGGGCACTATTGGCAGGAGCCAGATTTATCGCCAAATCTGGCAACCTGGAGTTAGCGACCATCCCTTTTCCTATCCTCATCAAACTTGGCATCTCAACAGTTGGTGAGTGACGTCAGCTATTCTGATCCGTAGTTTCACCCTCTAAGGGTGGGTGATGAGCCCATAAACTTGGAAATGGCCGTAGCTAGAAGAAAAATAATTAGCCGACAGGATTCGGCTAAGGAATCAGAGGAAACATAGCCTGAGTTGACTCATATGTGGGAGCACTGACCCGAAGCCTGAGCCGGAGCCGGAGCCGGAGCCGGAGCCGGAGCCGGAGCCGGAGGCGGAGTTGAAATCTTGAAATATGCTTACAAGGACATAGAACCAGATTTTGAGTGTTTCCAAACCCTCAAGGGTATTTGAAGACCACCAGGAAGGGGTCCAAGAAGAAAACCATAGAGTGTGTAGCAGAGGAAGACGGAGGAAGGATGAAGAAGAAACAACAAGAAATTGGAGAAAAAAAAAGATCATGTGCCGGAGCAAATGAGCCATAACCTAAGCCGAACCCGGAGCCAGTGCTGTACCTAGTTAGCGTATATGAACTTAAATATTGATGTCATTTTATATGTTTATGCGTCATCATGATGACGTCACTGCATTCCGATGTGTTGATTGGTCCATTGCATCCAATCACAGGTTACAGATGATGATTATACATCTGATAAGGAGATAGATGTACAAAGTCTGTGATATTTTAGTTTCATACTGTGTGCAGTGCACAAAGGATGCGTTCTCAACGATTGAGGATGGTGAGTTATTCTTTATATGTTCATGTTTAAAACACATGAATGCATGGCAGGTGAACATTTGTACAAGAGATTGAATAACCCCCATTTGAATATGCTTTTAAAACCCCCCCCCCCCCACCCCCCCAACCCCCCCCCCCCCCAAACCCCACCCCCCAACCGCAACAAACCCAACAACCCAATATATATATATATATATGTTATATATATATATATATATATATATATATATATATATATATATATATATTATATATATATATATATATATATATATATATATATATATATATATATATATATATATATTGCTATTTATTTAATTTTTGTTTTATTTTATTAAAGCCTACATAGAGACACTTAAGTTCCTTTCTAATTTTAAGTTATTTTAGATTTAGTTTAGCTAGCTTAGGCAGATATGCGGCAGTGTTCCCCTGCCAGCCGATTTATAATATTTTCACATTTATATTCGTGTGCATTTTTATGAATATGTCACCTATAGACGGTGTGCATTACGAAACAGTTTATATTTTCTTCAAAGTTGTATTGGTAAATTTTATTATTCTATAAGTTTTTATTTTGATTTCAGCTTTATTTATTCATTTTATGCTTTATTTTTATTTATTATTTTAAAACTTTTATTTTACATTTATATTTTGTGTATTGTTTTATCATTTTATTTTTTATTATTTCATAAGTTTTATTTTAGATTTATATTTTTCTTTAAGGTTCATTATTTCATAAGTTTTATTTTGCATTTACTATTTTTATTTGTTTTTTTTATATATTTCATGTTTATTTTTTGTTTGTTAAATTTTTATTATTTTGTGCTTTATTTTATGTTTTATTTTGTTTGTTAAGTTTTTATTTTGTAAGTTTTATTTTGTCAGTTTTATTTTATTTGTTTTTTTATTATCTTTTTTATGTTTTATTTTACATTTATATCTTGTTTAAAGTTTTTTTTATCTATTTTTAATTTTATCTATTTTATTAAAAAAGTTTTTAAAACATTGTGTTTTAATTATAATTTTTTTTTTATGAAAGATATGTACTTTATTGACCGACCATAAAGCAGTGCGCAAACACCCATCCCACCCCCTCCCACAATGTTATGAGCTACTCCTTTACGTCATATTTGAACACACATTTTATGTAAACATAACATAAAATAAGTTCTTTGCATAAACACAATATATAAATAAGCTCTTTATCGGAATGTAACACATAATTTATTAAAAAACATTTTATGATTCAGCAAAATCATTTATTCTTTTTATATTTTTTTGTTTTACAATGTTAAAATATCAATTATTTATGAATCAATTTTCAAACTCCATTCCACTTCACCAATACATACCATGTGTGATTCATTGACTAAGCGACTAAAGTCATATTTAAGCTCCATTATTTGTATAACATAAAAAAATATTCTTTGTATGAACATTTGCGGAAATTCCTTAATAAATGTCAACAAAAGCAAAGTTTTAACATCAGTGAAGCTAACATAACATTATCTAAACTAAGAACATAATGTACAACAACATACCTAACATACCTTTCGTATGAATAAACTGCTAACATTAGCAAGTTCCCTATTTATCAACTGTAAAGTAGCTAACATTACCTAGAAAACCTTAACCGAGCTCCACTTTTCTAACATATCTATAACATATCAATGTTAATTTAACATTAACATAGTAATTTATTTATAAAACCTAACAAAAATTTATCATAACAATCTATATATCATACTGACCAAAGAATAAATGATAACATAACGAAGTTTTCACATCAACAAAGCTAACATAATATCATCTAAACCAGGAACATAACATACCTAACACACCTTAGGTATGAACAAAATGCTAACATTAACAAAGTTCCATGCTTATCAACGGCAAAGTAGCTAACGCTACCAACTAAACTTAACCTTACCCCACTTTTCTGACATATCAATGTTAATTTAACATTAACATAGTAATACTTAACGAAATCTAACGAAAATGTATCATAACGTTACCTATCTATCATACTGACCAACTAATAAATGTTAACCTAACAAAATTTTCACATCTGTAAAGCTAACAGCATCACCTGAACTAAGAACATAATGTACAGCAACATTAACATTAGCAAAGTTCCCTACATATCAACAGTAAAGTAGCTAACATTACCTTAAAAACTTAACCTAACCCCACTTTTCTATCAAATCTATCTATAACATATCAATGTTAA
>JABUQX010046561.1:2500-7500 GCA_015478945.1 Trachelipus rathkii
ATTCCACAGAACAGAGATGGCAGGAAAGAAGAAAGCACCGCAGCGAACTAGTCTGGAGTTAAAAATATCAACACAAAACTCATGTGCCGACACAGCACCCTTTGTGCTACGAGGGCGTCGTAAAGGTGGTGGTATGCGAGTGGTAAGTTCCCTCGAGGCCGCTACAGTACCTATAGAAAAGGAATAAAGCACCAACATCGCGCCGCAAAGATAGGGGGTCAAGTGAACTGGAAAGTACAGAACGGTTTATAAACCTTTGGCCTTTGTCTACCCTTTTCCAAAAGCCGGATGAAACCAGAACTATCCCCAGATATGAGAGCAGTACTCCATACAAGGGCGGATGAAACCTTTGTATAGCTGGAGTAACTGAGAAGAGGAAAAAAAGTCTCGCAGTCTAAACAGAACTCCCAGTTTCTTTATGGCGCCCTTGCAACCGTTGTGATGTGAGGTTTCCAACATTTTTTTGTTTATGTTAAGGCCAAGGATGTTTATATTGTCAACAGGAGAGACAAGAGAACCGTCGAAAGAGATAGGAAAGTTAGGTGTCTTAAAGAGGGAAATTTGTAGAAGTTGGGTTTTTAAAGAACTAAATTTCACAAGGTTGAGACGACCCCACCCGGAAATTCTATCCAGATCAGCGAGAGTAGAATCGGAAGATTAAGACGAGGCAATTCTAGAAGTAAAGAGGAGCAGAATTAAAATGATTTGAAAAATGGAGGGTCGAGTAGAAGGTGGATAGAGTTAGATGTGAAGTTGAGATTATTAATGAAAAGCAGGAATAAAGTAGAAGATAAGAAAGAACAGAGGAACACCACTATTGACAGAAAAAGAAGTCGCCCCATCAACAACAGCCGATATTGAGCGATTTGAAAGAAAGCTAGACATAAGTAAGCAAAGAGAAGAAGGAAACCCAAGGTGGGGGAGAGCAGTGACGCCTACAATACCCGGTCAGATGCTTTAAATGATATGTCAAGCGCCACCACGCAAGTCTCCCGTAGTTCCTGAGGGCGGAAAACCATAAATCTGTTAAATAGGAAAGTATATCGCTAGTAGACCTCGAGTGCCGAAAGCCGTACTGGCGATCGGAAAGAAGGGAATGAAATTCCAGATGGTCTAAGAAGTGAGGGTTGAGAAGGGTTTCAAAGATCTTAGATAGAATACAAGTTAGAGCTATAGGGCGATAGTTAGAAGGGTCAGAGCGGCTTCCTTTTTTTCGGAATAGGTTGGACATATGCGCGCTTCCAACACTGAGGGAAAGTGCTAGTATTGGGGCATAGAAGATATAGTTGAACGAGGGGCAGGGTCAGCATGGAAGCACACTTCCTCAAAACTCGGGGAGGAATGCCATCCGGTCCACCCGCATTCCTAACGTTCATAGATTTCAGGAGCCCATGTACCCGATCAAATGTAATCGCAGGTAAAGGCATAGGACACCTGAGAGGAGAAGGAGGAGGAAGAGGAATGACAGAATAGTCCAGGGATGAGTTAGAGGAAAATAGGAGGCTGAAGAGATTGGCCTTTTCAGTTGGAATATTAGCAACAAAATCATCAGAGCGAATAAGAAGAGGAAAGGATAATTCACAGAAGATGTTAGAGATGTTTTTGGCAAGAGGCCAGAAAGATTTGTCAGTAGGAGAGCCAAGGAGGTCAGCACTTTCGTTTAATGAAAGTCCACTTGCTGGTCGAAGAGTACCCCTGCAACGATTTCTAGCTGAATGAAAATTAACAAGAGTGATAGGAGAACGAAAATTTTTCCACATCCGATACGCACTGTCTGTAGCCTGAATGGCCAGAGAACGAGCACGATTGAACCATGGGTTTTGAGGAGAAAAAGATTTAGTCGAAGAAGAAATGAACCTGCTCATCCCATCAACGACTACAGCTCCCACTTTATCGGCAGAAGCTGAAGCGTCTTCAGAGTCAAAGCAGTCACTCCAATTATAGTTAGCGTAGAAGCAACTCAATGCCCCCCAATCGGCCCGATCAAAGTGCCGGAAAAACCGCATAGGGCAGGATGGAGCTGTTGGAGAGAAAGTATTAAAATTAAGAGATATAAGGTTGTGGTTAGATTTACCGATAGGAGCGAAGGTGGTGTATTTATACTTTATAGAGAGAAGGACTAGTGGTGAAACATAGGTCAAGTGTGTTCAAGAATTGGTTGGGACGATCCGGAATGTGTGTAGGCTCTTTAATTAGTTGCTCCAGATCGTTGAGAATACTGAATAATTCGGCTTCCTCCCCACCTAAATCAGTATGAGAGGAACCCATCATTCAGTGTTGTGTACATTGAAATCCCCTAAATAGAGGACCTCAGTATTTGGATGAGAAGATATGACAGTTTCGTGAGAAGTAGTAAGGTAATCAAAAAATGCATGAAAATCTGTTATGTTAGGAGAACAGTAGAAGAAGCACAAGATTATTGTAGTAGACGGAAGAAAGATTTTAAGCCACAGAACATCGAGTTAGGAGATTCGAGATTCTCGAGACGTGTTATAGCAGGGTTCACACTTTCTGGAAAGTCAGGGAATGTCAGGGAAAGTCAGGGAAAAATGGTCAGGGAAAGTCAGGGAAACGTTTTAAGATATGCTGAAAGTCAGGGAAATTCCAAAAAAGTCAGGGAAATTTTAAAATTTCAAAACATATGAAGAATGATCCATGGACCAAGTTGCATATTTTTGATATATTTTTTTTCCTTACTGTATAATTGTGGAATAAGAGATGTATTTGATAAGTGAATGAAAAGGATGGGCGAGGAATGACATTCCATAAATCTACTTCTATCCTGTTTCTTTCTATTTTTAGTTCACTATTACCTACTATTCTTCCTATTCTGTTTGTAGAGGTTGTTCCAAGTTCATCCTTTTGATTAAAGGTGATTGGTGTATGGATGTGTTTTAGACTGTATGACTTATGACTTAATCTGTTTATATCTTTTTCTTTTTAGGGATTTATACTTTTTAAGGTGTTTTTTTTTTGTTTTTTTTTGAGGTTTGACGAAGTGATTTTGGATTTTTGTGCAGTTGAAGGTATTTATTATTTATTTATAAAATGACTTCAAACAAAAAAAACAACTTTAACGACCAGTGGTTGGACGTCAAACTGAACCCACAGTTTATCAGGTGGTTGGGTAAAGGACCTGATAGTTCCAAGGCATACTGTAAAGTATGTAAAAAGAACTTTGATCTATCTAACATGGGACACCAAGCCGAAGTTTCACATTCAAGAAGGGAAACTCATTTGAATTTAATCAAAACTCGGCAGGACCAACCATCATTGAAAAACTTTTTCGTTATGTTCTAATAATACAAATATTAGTGAAAGTGTGTGCACTGAAAATTATACCATTCCATCAACTTCTAATCATACTCAACCGATTGTAAATGACTCTGAGTGTTCTATTAATAACCAAACAAAATCAGTTTATCAATCAGTTTCATCTTTTTGCATTAAAGATGATGTTACAGGATCTGAAATACTATGGGCATTAAAGGTGGTGGATGATAAAATGTCTTTAAACTTGTGTGCAGATATAGGGGAAACATTTAAATTAATGTTTCCAGATAGTGCGGTAGCTTCAAATTTTAAAATGGGGCCGATGAAATGTAAATATGTGATTAACCATGGACTTGCTCCATATTTTTCTAGAAAGCAAAAGCACAATACACTCTACTTTGCAGTGAAGCTCATTCTACCCTTGAATTAAAATTCAAAATATTTTTGGATGGTGATTGTCTTTCTAAGAGACTTGATTAGTTTTTTTTTCTATAGTACCTGGGAATGTTATGTGGAATTGTGGCAAATTATTAAATTAGGACTGATATTTTCGCATGAACATGTGAAGGAGGGTTTTCTATAAATTAAGCAATTTTAGTAGAGAATCTGAAAGAACATAGTCTGATTTCTCAAAGAACAGTGCACAATGCTATAAGATCTCATGAAAGTATTCATAAAGTTCCTATCACTCAATAAATGTTGACAAATGTAAGAGCTGCCCATAGGAGATATGAAGAACATCTCAAAGAGTCAAAACAGAACCAAGAAGAAGAAGATAATAAAAAGGTTGAAAAAAGAAAATTATCCATACAGATCTATAAACGAAGAGCAAGAAAAGATGTGTGTTAAAACTGAGCTTTGACAGAAGACGACGACGCTATAAAATCAAATTCAGATGCTGCAGAGAAGAAAAAGTTAACCTAAATCTCCCCATTTAGAACTTTTGTGATCACAGTGGACGTTATTCACCTAGTCTATTAATGTAAGCTTTTAATTTATTTCCTTTTTGTATAAATAAAACTGTTTTCTTTTGGAAAAAATAAAAAAAGAGTGCGTTGGACGGCTATGGGGAAGGTATAGGCTGATTACTAAAAAAATAAAAAATTTTTAAATTCATCAATGATGATGAACAGTTTCTAAAGTAAATTTTCAATAATTTAATGTATGAACTGAGTAAATAGGCTGCAATAATGATTAATAGATATTTTATACGCCAAAAGTAACGAACACGCTGGTCAGGGAAAATTTGCGGATTTGGTCAGGGAATGTCAGGGAAAGTCAGGGAAATCAAATTCAAAATTTCAGTGTGAACCCTGTATAGAATTTATTTTTACATGCACATACTCCAATAAAAAAAAAGAAAATTAAAAAAAAAAAGACAGAAACAAACAGACAAAAACCAAAGGAGAAATGAGGAAAAATTATTCGCACGCAAAAGCTAAATTTAAACTGAATTTTAGAACGCTAAAACCTATTTACAGTAAATATCTAAAATATGAATAATCCAGAAAGTTTAAAAACACTCGCGCACTCACACACACTCACGAAATTGCGTACAAAAAAGAAAAAAAATTATTAATCAACTAAAAAAGTGGAAGCTAAATCTGTATAAATTATAATAATGGCTATTCAAATAGGTAAATGTTACGCTAAAACCCAAGTTGGAGAAACGCTAAAAATCTAAGTTAAAAAGAAGTCGAAGAAAAAAAAAACATAATCTATAGTAC